>PQWD01010198.1:0-42809 GCA_019425675.1 Leucinodes orbonalis | reverse complement strand
CGTCTTGACTTCTCACAGAGCGTAAACTGGTAGCCAGTGTATGCTCGTCGAGCTTACAGTTGTCGCACTTTAAACGCGGCTTGCCCCATCTCCTGTATTGGGAAATCTGTGATTGCACCACATCGGTCGTGATTTCATATATTTTCTCTTTTTCATGCATAAAATGGTGTTTGTCGGTAACCTATACTGTGTTTGTCGGTACTAAACTCCTATTTCTGTGCTGGAAGGCCATCGCGAAAAAGCAAAGGAAAACATTTTGTTGGCTGTAATCATTGGTTGTAATCATTTATCCTCAGTCAACGTCAACGTCCACTGTCAACGTTATTAAAAAAAATATCATTCCGAGGGAATAGACAGATATTTATTTTTTACCTAATTTAAGTAGTGACCCTATAATGAGGGTCGTGAGCTTGATCCCCATACAGGACAAACATCCATGTGATGGACATTGTGTTTGCTCTGTGTCTGAGTGTTATTTATCTATTTGGGTATGTTTTTGTGGTATCATCATTGGTTCTGATGGCATTAACACAATAAGGCTTGAAATAATACGTTTATTTTTTTGAGAACATTTAGACATAGATTTTGTCTATTACCTAATAGTATTTTAGTTGTGAATACGAAAATGGACTATACATGCATACTCTTGAGAGTATGGTTGATTTTATTTAAACTGATTTAAGCACTATTAACAAATAAATATAAATGTTTTTATCGATTCTACAGTTTTTATAAGACGACACATTTCTGCTTTGTGATGACGCAGGATCGTTGGTCTCGTCGCTTGTTAATGCTTATGTTAAACTACAGGAACATACCTAAATATTAAATGTTGACGACCATAATACATCAAATAATTATGATGACAACTGTATTTTTTTCAAAATACATTTCAATGTTTTTTTTGTACGACTTTAGCCAGTTTTAAATGATATATTTATCGTGAAATATAAATTGTAATTAATAAACTAAGTTCGAAGAATAATTTAAATATATACATATTTACAAAAAGCCAAAAAACGTAAATAAATACAAAAACATATTTTATTCATAGGGAATACTCCCCATAAATAAAATATCTGGTTGAGGTCGCCATCATGTGGAAAGGTGCCCTAGAGGTTGGTCACGTTGCCGCGCTGAATTGTGAGGCTAATTCTCTGTCCGAGATAAAGACAAGCCTTCGTATCGTGAGATGACTCTGCCAACGCTTAGCCAAATCACGATAAATTTTATGCGCACTTGTCCCATGAGCCTAATGTTTCGACCCCAAACGGTTAAATATGTAAGTATCTCCAATACTTTCATATTTGCGCCGCTTAAGGGCCTCTGCCAAGCAGCAGCAGAACCCGCTTCCACGGAGCTTAGATGAAGATGGGAAGGCGCCAGGGTCTACGCAAGTAGCATCCCAAACCAAAAGCCGTCCCATCTTCCAAGGCAGAGTGTCATCCCGTCGGGTCTCTTCCATCGCTTCGTACGAGCCCATTTGGTTCCAAGACCGCTGGGATACGAGCACTAAATAAAAAATATATATAATAATAAACCTTTACGTATGATACTTGATTTCGATTTTAGTGTCTTTAGCCCATCATTTGTTTGTAAGCCTGCTCAACGAATTGTACGGCTGAAATAAATAGTGGCTGTTGGCTAAAGGCCTCGAGGGTCTTACCAATGACTCCTAACGAGGACGAAACTATTGATAATTATTTGCTAACAGCTGTTATATAACAACTAGATCCTCCAGACTTTACCCATAACAACTAATTGCAAACCCCCTATTCATAAGTACCTACTACGAACCTAAGTCTTAATACAGCTTAAATAAAAAAAAACATAGAGAGAACATAGAGTTTGTTAATAATGGCATTTAATAGAACTTTTATTTGTACGCAGCAGGTAAACAACTAAAGTAATCAATGATGTTGATTGAAATAGTTTCTTTACACACATTCATTCCGTTTTGCTCTCCAAAATTAAATCTAAACAGCTAATAGCGCAACAATAGGCAACTCCGCCATTCTCTAAACCGTTTAATTTCCAGCGTATTCCCAAATCGTGCTTATAATTTATAATAACAGGGAGGTCCCTTAACGAAGAGACCGTTTTGTAGATAGGTATCTATCAAATTACGGCACCTTCCCCTCTGAAAGCCCATTGTTGTCTAACACGAAAATATTCATTTGAATATTTACTTAACATGATAATATTTAATCTTCCCTTTGAATTATACATTCTCCAGCGGAGACAATTTCACGCCCTTTCGGCCAAACGACGTAACGGTAACTGACGCGCACTCAATAATGTCTATCACAGTGTATTATGACACGGATTTAAGGTTAAAATCCGTATCACAATCCGCAATATCAATTTAACAAGATATTCCTTTGTTAATATTCGCACACGCTTTATCAAATTCTCTAGCGGGGTGACAATAAGCCGCTGTAAGTACTTACTCCGACATATGGATAAAAGCTTTCATTTCGCTCTTAGCTCTTTTGAGTGTCAAATAAGTATATAATAGACAGCATAAACGGGACTCGCGATACTTAATTTAAATGTTAATGACAGTAGGTACCAGAATGCTATCGTTTGGTAGTCTTATTATAATAGGTTCTCGTACATTTCATGCTTTAGGTGATCTACATGGTAACCTACATTGCTAAAAATCAGCGCGAGATCGATATATATTTTGTAATCCAGGAAAATTATTGACATGACATATGATTCTTATTTTGAAAAAAAAAGCAAAAATAATGATTATAACTAACAATGTACATTATCTAGAAACCAAAGTGTTATATTAAATCGAGTAGTATGAATTAGGAAGTATTCATACTTATGATTACTTTAACTTAAATAAACAGGATGGCTATCTGTACTTAACTATCTGCATAAGGACAACGAATGATTTTAAAATATCGGAAACGGCGGAATGAAAAAGATAAATCCTAGATTCTAGAGCGGCCCCAAGATTTCATAATAGTTCCTTTTTTTAAACAGAAATGTCAAAATATAAAAAATACGTTTTATTGGTAAATAACATAATTAGATTGCGCTGCATGCCTGCATCGAACACCATTGTTGTGTTAAATTATATCATAATTCTATTGTGAAAACTGTTAACTGTCTCCGCGACGCCCTCCGCGCAAAAAACATCCCGTCCGGGGTCTTGCCCTCGCCTGTTTAATAACATAATAGCACAATTCCCTCGCCGCATGATTCAATTTGGATTTCCTCCAGCCTCCCCCGAGCCGTGCGCGCTAAAAAATGACAACTTCATTATATTGTTCGCGCGTCCCCAGGGCGACTTGTTTGCCAGAAGGATTATAATGATTAATCCCGTGAAATATTAATATGCCTCACACCCGCCTCGAACACTTGCGACTATGCTATTCAAAAATTTCACGCAAGTGCACTTTTGTTTGCAACGATTTGTCGGCTTGTTGTCTTGTCTATTGTGCAACATAATTGAAATGGCCTTCGTTGGATGCGTGATTTATTATGACAAGTTATATAGTGACGTAGTTTTCCACTACATATTATTAACATGACTAATCGAGTTATTGTAACTGAACATCTAGACATTTAAGAGACTTTGCTACTATTTTACTTTAGAAGAGACACCAAACAATTATCACAATGGGCTGTATATATATTTATAGATAGACGTTTATGTGCCTATGTACTATCTCTAGTACTTAATAGATGCTAGATGCCATGTTCAGTTATTTAGACAAGAGTGCACATGTACTATAATGCGCGCATGTATGTTTATTCTTGTATCAAGTAATAATTGAAAGAAAGAAAGAAAAAACATTTATTTGACCACAATACAAAACAAAACAACTATACGAAAAAAACAAAGTAATAAACACGTAAAAAAGGAAAGATTAAACAAAAATAAAAGACAAATAAAACAAAAATAAACACAAATAAAAAAAATCGTTGTTTGTGGTCAAATGGGCCCTGCCTCAGCTTATACTGCCGTATGTCATTAACAGTTACAAATGATTCATCAACTTCGCCACGGCAGCGCTGGTGTTCTTGCAACAATATATTTTATTTCAAAAATTTTCTTTCATTTATTAGCCAGCTTTCTTTACGCATTCCATTCAAAAAGTACAAACTACACGTAATCAAAAGGTAGAACGTGCATCGCAACGTGTAAAGTAGCGAGTATCCCTTAAAGCATGGCCAGTTTTCTTCCTGGCCTTTGTCTGCGCTGAATAAAAACTTCATCTCGCTCCCCGAGGAATTTAATTTGGAGTAATGGAAGTGTTATATTGACTTAACAGGCCAGAAGCTCCCCTCGCGCAGTTACAGTTATTAAAATGGAGAAATTTATTATTAGCATTTCGCCGTTTCACTATTTACATTTTAATTTTATTTGTTCTGTGATTCCATTAGTCACAGAGTAATGCATTAATTCAATAAGCAACCATAAAGAGGCGAATTTTCGAAGCGCCCCGGAGCAGTGATTAATCAAAGCAAGTAAAGCGTAAGTTTTGGCACGACTCCGTAAGGTTTTATTACGTAATCGCTGCTTGTTTATGGATGTATATATCGTGCTCTATATTAATGATTGTTCTAACTACTTCCTACTCGAGCAGAATAATTACATATCATTCACTTTTGTAAAATATTTTAGCTGCGTTCACGTAGCCTGACCTGGAAACTATCGCATATAGTAAGTAATTTTGTACACATATGTTGTGAGGGAAACCTTTCTCAGTTACTCTCGTCATTAAAAAAGCCTACAACTGTAGTGGACAAATAACCTACAAACAAAGCTTCTATAAATAAAAGTTATTAATCCTTTTCATATAACATCCACAAATAAGAAAAACTTTAAATATAAACACGTACGTGTCACAAGGGTTATATCACCTTCTGCATCAACGAGGGGGTCGTAAAATTCCTGTAACAAGAAGCTTGCAAGCCGACCCTGAGTGTATCATTTATAGTCCTTTTGTCGCCGAAATTATATTTACAGAAGTGAGCAGACAATTTCACGCTCTCTTCCTCGCACCCGGCCTCTGGACTCTAATCAGTGAGGGTGGGCTTAATGTAGACATACCATTTCATCAAAAGAATACATAACCTTAGTGGATGAACAATACCAATTTATACAGATTTAGTTTTTATCCTTTGATATTAAATAAGTTGTTAAACTCTTTGAACGTTTGGATTGTACATTTTATTAAAACGGCATTAGCTACGGAATTTTAAATTAAAAATAATGTGGACTATATTATATCAGCATTCAAGACGCCTCTATGAATACTTTAAAATTGTTAAATTTTGAGAACATGTAATTCGTATAAATCAATCTAATCGACAAAAATTCTACATAACATCTTACTAAACAAACATACTTACATCGCTATTCTCCGCGTACTACCTAGCCTTTTATCGCCACTCACGTGGTGAAGCTGAGAGGTCATCATCGAAAAGGCAATTTATTAAAATAGCTACATATTTGTTTAGTTAACAAAGACCATTGACTTAGAGACGGTATCATTTATTATTTAAAATTGAGACCCATTTTGAAAAAAAAAACTACATACTAATATTTAACATATTCAATGTTAAAAATGTGTAAGTCATATCCATGTTAATGTTACAGCTACCCCACGACCAATAAAAGGGTGTGTACACACACAAGCGTGAAAGATTGTCCACATGTTCGGCGGACGCCCCACGGCTTGATCAGCCGCGAACTCGCTCCTAAACCGAGCCGTCGGCCATTACTGAATCCTAGAATCTTCACCAATTGCATCCTTATCACCATACAATAAGGGTCAGGGTGCAAGTTCAACATCGCGCAGCCACCAATCACCTTATCAGCTCGATGCATCAAATGAATAATCTCCTAGGCTGTCATTTCCGCTATTGCGCCTAATGTATCAATGGCTTTGTTTCACTGTTCTGTGGCTTATTGAATTTCCTGGAATGTGTGTAATTATAATTTGCAGCGACTCTACAAACAGAATAACAATAACCATTAACTCCAGATATACAATTTATTTCATGTCATTCATATTATCATAATGAACTTTGAATAATTGAAGTAATGCAACATGTTGCATTCGCTCGCCAGAACTTGGGTTTCGAGATTTTTATCAGACTTCCCAGATGGAAAAGTGTTTGTTGATAATGTTTAAATCAAGTCGAAATAGCTTCAATAATGTATCGTAATGTTGATTAATTCAAGAGCAACACCGTAATAACACAACTATTAAAACTCTCAACATTGACGTTAATTCAAGATTTATCGAAGCGATCCGACCCCCAGCAGAGTCGCGTGGCCTCTTCCTGAAATTGACAAGCAAATAAATTGCCAGATCAAAGCTCACTTGGAAAAATGCTGGTAAGGGGCTGGACCGCGTGGAGTATGGCATACAGCCATGGCGCTCCGGATGCGGAAGTGACGACAGTTGGGACGGAGGATATGCGCGTCCCGGGCGAGCCCACTTCCGGTGCGCGCTCACTTATCTCCGCGGGGCGCGCAAAAATTGCCCCTCTGTTATGTCATACCGTTTCCGCATAACGGAATGCTGTAAACAAACATATTTTACTAGCCCCTTTTCTCTTTCTGAACAGTTTAAATTTTAATATGCTTTTCCTATTTATGGAGAACAAAAATTGAAATTCATTTTTGTTCCCTATAACAAGTGCTTAGGACGCATTCCGGCCTGATGGACCGACGACTTGCAAAAGGTTGTTAGTGGAGGCTGGATGATAAGATCGGAGGACTGGAATATCTGGCGCTAATGGGGAATACCTATCTGGACATAAGTCTCCCCCTGTCTGGACATAGGTGCAATGCAATAGGTTGAAGAGAGTGAGACCTATAAGTGCTTAGTGTCTTCAAAGGAAAGGTAAGATTTCCTCCTCCGGCAACAACTGTCAATTTTGTCATTCATGGTAAAAAATACGTCATAATCGTACTGTAGCAGGGGCAAAACAATATTTATATATTTTATTAATGAACACAGTGGAAAGAAACTCATAAGATAATAGTAAGAATAGAAATTGAGTACTTGCGTGACATAGGCGTAACGGTCAACTACACGTCCTGCAATTATTTATTGCTCTACAAGTTGAACCCAACACAGTATTTCCTGGCCGCTCAATTATTATCCATTTGATAACTATCAAAAAATTGAATCGAATAATCAGAAGTCACTTTAAAACCACAAATGGAGTGGGTTATCAAGCAAACGAAGTCGTTTCAAAACTAAACAGACTGTTTCATCGCGTGATACCGAAATTAATTTATTTTTGGGGTTCCTTAATGTTAGGAGAAATCGCATAAAAAATCGAACGAGTTCCAAAAAAGATTTATAAAATAAACATATTTCGTTAAAGTGATGGGTAAAAGAAACAAATATTTCTGTGATTGAATATTAGTCACCAAGTTCACAGATAATCTTACGATAAATAGGTACACTAGGATATCTCCATTTCAGGAATCTTGGTATATTATAAAAATCGAAACGTCTAGCTAGCTAACTTTCAAAAGGCGTTTGCCTGGTAGCTGACGTAGCTTGTAACAAAACAATGAACTTGTAGTTCCTGCACAGCAAACTATTTCAATCTTAGCTAATATACATACGGAACACATTCATATTACAAAGAAACTGAAGGATTTTAGCGTGGCGCGAGTGGGCGCCGTGAGTGCGGAGTTGTGTTGTGTAAACGACTTTTGTAATGAGTTCCGCTAACTACCGGCGACGCTGGTAACCATACCTGACATAACTGACTACACTATCTGATAATGGCACACGACAAACCGTATTCTTTGGTGCTTTCTTACTTAGTCACTGTTGGGGTTTGCAGCTTTGCTGTGAAATTTTATTGGCAGTTTTTATTGGGATACGCGCATGAATTTTTTTTTTAATTAGGATCAACAATGTTTTAGTAACATTAAGTGTTCAGTTCGCTCGCTTGGTGAAAATGATACGCCTGATCGGACGCAGAGCTAAAGAATAGGTAGTAGGTAGTTATTATTTCGCATGTACACAACCCTTCCGAATAATGTTAGGTATTTCATACCCAGTATTTTAACTCTTTTGTGTATTCGAGATCTGCTAGCATGTAAAACTGCACATAATCAATGCGACCAAACTCATATTCCTGCGATTACAAGAAGACTTCAGAATGATCCACCTAACGACGGCCGCTATCGAGGCGAGTTATAGTGACTGAGTCTTGGCAAGCGTAGCGTTAGACGCCCTACGACCCAATGGAACGATAACTGATGACTTTATGTTCGGTAGTGGAAACTGATTGAAAAAGCAGAGAACCGGAATATCTGGCGCAGATTTGGGGGGACCTATGTCCAGCAGTGGGCTGCGATAAGCTGAAGGCAAAAAGATATCAGTGATTCAATAGAAATGGTTAATCTTTATCATGATTTCATCATCATCATCAGCCTATAGCGGTCCACTGCAAGGCACAGGCTTTCCCGCACAGCATAGCTATGGGGGTCAGTAACCCACCACGCGGGCCCGCGGAATCAGTGTTAAGAGGGCAGTCAAGACCCAAGGGCTCCTCCAAATCTCTAAATCATCTTGTATCAGGTGGCCTGCAATGTCCTAAATCAAACCTGGACAATTCGGTCTAAGTAATGTTTCCTCCCGGGATTCGAACCCACTACTTCCAGATAACGCAGCTGAACGCTGTGCTCTCTAGACCACAGAGGAAGTTGCCTAGTCCTCTGTTGAGTACCATAATTCTATCTATCTATTTAACCTATCGCAGACCACTGCTGGACATAGGTCTCCCCCGCCAGATATCCCGGTCCTCCGCTTTTCTCATCCAGCCTCCACCAGCGATCCTTCGCAAGTCGACGGTTCATCGGGCCGGAGGGCGTCCTACGCTACGCCAAATCATCAATAAATAAAAATATAACAATATATTCAATTCAGTTTATTTGCAAAATATGCCAAGGAAGTATTCTCCGAAAATCTCCTTGAATGCACCACAGATCATTTTAAAATCAAAACCATAACTTTCAAAAGTTTTCTTGAACGCTTCAAACTTTGGGTTTTGCGACATCTTTTCCATAATCGTAACAAACTCTTTAGAATGAATATCGTTGAATAGTTCCGCTACCTCTGGACTGGTTTCCAATTTTGATTCAAATAACTTCTTCATGTCCTCAACAGGAAGAGCATCAATAATCTCTTTCATTAAACCAGAAATACCTTTCCTGCATTTTTAGTTAACATAGGTTTTTCGTAAGGGGACAGGTTAAAAAAAGAGTTTATGGTGTCTACCACATCTTTTACATTGTATCCCTTTGATTCTAGTAAGAGGAATGCCTGAAACAAAGAAATGTATGTTGAATCATTTTCACAAATTGTTTTTATTAGGGTCAGATGTAATAACCTATTTATTTTAACTTGAAAACCATCATAATGGACTCGTAAACGTTGGCAAGACACGCGCTTTATACTGGCGCAGTAATCTAAACAAATAGCATATTATTTGACATTTGAAAATGCCTTTAGGTAATAGATTAGCAATCATTTAATCAGATCGTGCCCTAATCATCAACCTTGATCATCATTTATAAATTAACTAAAATTCATTATTACCTTTTTCGTTCTACTATGTGCCAGAAATCGTTCGCTTACCTTATTTAGCCTTCACTTTTTTCTAGTAGACCAGGTGCATTTTGCTTAACCTATCGCAGTCCACTGCTGAACTTAGGTCTACCCCACACTGCGCCACATATGCGACATACGTGACCAATCCACTGCCACTTCAAGTCGCTAATCCGGCGAGCTATGTCGGTAAACTTAATCCTCTTATGAATAACACCATTCCTGATTAAAATCAGGAATGGTCTCAAAGATAAATCTTTGAGAGAAACTCTGAGCATAGCATATCATAGGTCATAACTTATCAGTTACAAGTATAGGTTAATGTTCTGCTAAACAGCACGGTCATCCTGAAGACGACACGTTCCTCAAAGTTTAATTAAGGTCAGTCGTCATCATTATCTTACGTTTACCATATTACCTACTTACTATCTACTATCACGAACTATCACGTTTCTAGGGACATAGGGTATATTATAAAACCTTTAGGAGGAATACAATAAATTTAAAAACTAACTATAGGTTATAGCTTATTGATTCTCAAAACAACCAACGGAACATTGCTATGACAATTACAAGCGACATCTTCCTTATCAAAACATAGGTATGCAAACTCACCTCTTTGAATTCTTCCATAGATTCAAAATCATAAACAATTTTTGAAAATTCTGGACTTATTGCGAAAGATATGAATGCAGCAACTTCTGGATCGCTGATATATTTGATACCCACCATTAGCAGCTTCTCTATATCAATTAATTCCAAAAAATCCATGAGATGTGGTTTCCATTGCTCTAAGTCCGCATCCGGTTCGTCTATATCGATACCTGATTCATATTGATCGGCAAGTAAGAATTTTCCTTCACTTAATAACGCCAAGCAGAGGAAAGAAGCGACCAAAATTTTCAACATATTGATTGAGATATGGACAAATTTTTAAAACAACTATGCACATTTCTTGAATTTCGTGTTTTTATACTTAAAGTTGTGAAATATGTGCTTATCAATATCAATGTTAATTTTAGGTTATAATTATGTCGAAATCATTATGGAAGTATGGGAATTTATCGAGGGCAAAGATAGATTAGTATTATCGAATTAATTCTTATTTCAAAATGATGACTGATGTTTACTGCTATAAGTCGAAAAATAATGTTATGATATTATCATATCTGAGCTTCGGCGACAGGCTGAGGGCCAGCTGTCACTGTGAGTGCTCATCCTTACGTCAGTCACATGTCAGAATATTATAATACCGGCAGACCATGAGCATACATGTAGCAATATAACATAAAAGTAGACGCCTTTATCAAAGGTTTTTCGTAAGGGGATAAGTTAAAAAGGAGTTTATGGTGTCTACCACAGCTTTATCATTATATCCCTTTGATTCTATCAAGATAAACGCCTGAAACAAAACATAAGAAGTTGATATTGAATCATTATCACAAATTGTTTTATCCAGGGTCAGATGTGACAAACAATTTCATTTAAATTTATTAAACTTTCGTTGGAAAGAAGCCACGAGTGATTAAATGACTTTATACTGGCGCAGTAATCCAATGAACTAGTAGAATATTGGACATTTAAAAATGCCTTTAGGTAATCATTCTTAAGAGATTCCAATGTTTAGTAATCAATTTATCAGAGCGTGCCGCCTCACCTTTCAGCTTTGATCATCATTTATATCCTCACGTCAGTCACATGTCAGATATTATATACCGATGGCAAACCACAAGTAAACATGTAGCAATATAACATAAAAGCCTCTATCCATATCTATAATAACCATACTTCAATATTGATAATGTTAATTTATTATTATACATATATATATAACATATATTTGACTTTTAACAAAATTTGATGTCCACGAAATCATAGGTTGAATCCAATCCATGATAACATGACGGAAAGTCGTTGTATGTAAGATTTTAAGGTCTGGTCTGGAAGATATAAGGAAAGGCGTTCGTTTGACAGTGGACGTGTGAGTTAATAAGTTATGATATCGTTGATTTCGTTTTGTTTTTTGATCGTAAAAGTTAAATCCCACAAATATAGAAGTGTAACCGCGTTATCTTTTCTACAAGCTGTTCATTCGTTACTGGTCGTAATAAACTAAAAATATAATACTAATAATTGGGCAAATTGCCTTAGCACACCGGATGACAAATATAATATATATGTGAATGTAACGAGAATGTTAATTAACAAAATATTAGAAAAAGAAACTTAAACCGAAGATTATATATAAAAACAAACAAAAAACTTCATAATGGAACCTCTAAAAGATACATTAAGAAAAATTAAACATATTGTAATGAAATCAGATATTTACAAAGTTTTGATTAGTATTATCCTCTAATATTTTTGAATACGATTAAGTATATAACAAATTCTTTGCAAAAATGTACATGTTTCGTTTACGGTGGAATCGGTGCTAAGATTGCCTATTCGCCCCCTTATTGCAAGTTTATTGCAATAGTTCATATGAAACGTAAACATTTGGCCATGGGTGATGGGCCTGAGGATGAAAATTTGCTGGACTGCTTGAATATTCATTGAATCAACAAGGATCCTTCTCTTCAACCTATCGCAGTCCACTGCTGAACATAGGTCTCCCCCATTTGATCTCCCTCTGGCGCAAAATGGGTAGACCAAGGACCCTTATTATTATATTATAATTAAATATCTCTTAACAATAACAATAAAACGCTGAATCACCGCCCACTGCATGGACGTCTAACGTACATGGACGTCTACCTGAGACGCAACAAAAGATGTCAAATTATTAATTCCGCTTTGAGGTATATGCTTGAACCCATTACATCTAAATAGTAGTAATCAGCGTTAAATTTTTATCCTTACAATAAGTAATAGGAATGATAAACAAACAGAAGATTCCCAATTTGAGGTAAACGCGTCAAAGTGTGCAAGCCGTATCGCCGGGCCCGAGCTTCGCAGGCTGTAAACACCGTCACGACTATCGCCCGCGAATTAGAGGAAACATTCAAACATTATTACAGGGCACTATCATTATTGTTTTATTTGCGAAATTGCTCGCCCGCTAATGCCGGGGTTCGCCATTCACACGCCTCCGAGCATTGGCGTGTACTAAACGACGCCTCTTGAATGACAAGCCCCACTTCTAATGTAAGTAATTGTTAAGTCAATTCGAGCGTCACAGATAGTTGGCAAGTAGGTACGCGGTATTACAGATATATCTTTATTGTTGCACGTGTAAATTGTTCATGGTGGCCGACGGCTGTTTATTGTTATACAATTCGGCATTCTATATATTGCATGATGCTGTAACTACGAATATATGTAATCATGTTTTAAGTATATTTTAGATGCTGCAAGTCAAAGGTATTCTTCTTTGTCTTGTCCTTATGTAACATCAGTCGGATCGGTCCTTAACTTAAGGAGTCCAGACGGTCTTAGGTTCTCGGGTCTTGGAAAAAAGTTGAGGATTTTCTATTAGCTCGGCCCAAACAGTCAATTACATCTGACCCGTGCTTCTACGTCCTCTCTTGGCATCCGGAAGACCAAGGACTTTTAGGACGACGAATTAGTCATTAACCATCGCAAAGTATTTCCATTCAGATATATCAGATCAGATATTCAGATTTTTTCCTATAAGAACTAATACTTAGTAAGTACACTTCGTCCAGTGTCTATTAGCAAATTGGTACAACACATGTTTCGCACTATACGCATATATAAAGTAAGGTTACTTTCAAAAATAATTTTGCTAGCTTTACTATGTACAAATTTTAACATTTAAAATTCCGAAATTAATATTAATTTCGGAATTTTAAATGTTAATACATAATAATGTTACATATATATGTATACAACTACACAAAACAAGGAATGTCCGAGCAGTAACGCATTCACAATAATTGAAAAACAATGTAATTACCTTCACTTAAAATAACACGAAATGTCCTGTTTTTTACGGCTCAATAAAATCAACTAAAGCTGACCGTTTTAAAGAAATTATCGGCACGCCGTAGCGGTCTAGGTACACGGTATAGGGTTCAAATTGGCTTTTTATATTCATTGTAATGGAATTTAAATTGCAGCAAAGGATGGCTTCCTTTTACTGTGCCAAACTAGTGCTGCCAAGAACTCAAATACAATCAGTCCATTGGGAAATTATTAATAAAAAGGTCCCTATACACCGATATAATATTTCTATATTGGCATTTTTTAAACATTAAGCATATAGCATTTTTTGCTATTATTAAACTGCTTTTCCCTTGGTAATAAGATAGGTGATACGACTAACCAAGATAGATTAATTATTAAAAGGAATTAATAACAGTAGGTAGTCATTATTTCTCATCAACATTACCCTCAGCCAATCACCCATCATTAAAGTTCATTTAATCAGATTAGGCTTACAAAAAGCACTTATGAACGTCAAAAATAATACAAAAAATATAATAAAAAATACATTTAAAATACCAAAGTAAAGCACAATAATGAATTTTGATACTTGGAAAAAGCGCTTCGGCGTTTTGGACAAATGTTAGGTCTCTTATACCCGGTATTTTTACTAGCTGCAGTGCCCTCATCCCGAACACAGATATGTAACACTCCTATTTTACGACGATATCAGCACTGTGGTACCTAGATCACTGAGTAGTCCACCACCCAAAATTCCATTCCTATTCCGAGTCCTCTCAACGATGAAATCATAGAAAAAGTAATAAGCACATATATTTGACGACGCATTTGGTGTAATGCAAGTATAATACAAACATTTATGTTTACGAACATTATTTTTCGGTTTTGTTTGTATTGTGTTTATTCATACAGTTTACTGTATGAACTGATACATTGGGTGCATGAATATGTATGTTTGTAATTGTCTGGTGTTTCTATGTATAATATGTATGTATTTACAAAAAATATATCAGTTGTTTAGTACTCTAACTACAAGCTCCTCGCTTAATATGGGGCTAGATATCGTTGTGGCAATGTCAGTGGACTTTATAATATAGACCTATGTATTTTTAAAAAATATTATAAAAGTATGTTGAACAGTTAGAGTCCTTGATACTTAGGTCTCCCCATGGCTATGCTGTGGAAAGGCCTGATCCCTGCAGTGGGACGTTATAGGCTGATGATGATGATATAACTTGGCATAATCAGGTTTGTATATAGTTATAATTCTAAGTAGGTTCAAAAAAACCTTCTTGTATCATAAGTTGTGGTTATTATCTGTCATGTATACAACAAGTTATATGCAGTTGCGCTGAGCCTAATTCTAGAAATAACTATTAAGTTTCGTTTTTTTCTTATTATAAGTTAATTGTACCTATTCTTATGAGAAATAAATATATTTGAACCCAGGGTATTAAATAAAAAAACGTTAAAGCATGACAGAAAGGTATATAGAATGACTCTATGTCGCTAGCGGTCACATCACTACTCCGGACCTGCTTACAGCAAACTCTTTTCCAAAGTCACGACGGTTAATTATATTTATTTATAATTCGTGCCTATTAGAGGTCCTTTCGCTAGAGTAATCATAGTCTAAGCTAAGGTGCTAATTCGTATTTTCTGCCAACAAAGTAATATAGATAGTATTTTATTATAAGGCCTTCTATTTATTCTTCGTAGCTCAAATTCCATGTAACTGAAAAATACTACAGATGTCATTTAAAATGTTTTATGGCTTTCAATACTTTCATTCAATTGCATCATCAAAAACCTCAATGGCTTACGTACGGATAAAATTATCAGTTTTGTGTGAGACATTAAGATGACGATCAGAAATGTAACGATAACTACACATTCTTCTGTATTGTATGTATTTAAAATTAAAGTATAAATGATCCATACAGTGCTAATAGAAATCGTTGTTACCCAGTTACATATTTTCGAATACAAATTGTTCTTTCGAAGTAAAAATCACTGACATCAGCGCCATCTAGCCCTAAACTGTTACGCCTGTAACATGAAAAAAGTATATAACTATGCTTGTCTACTTTTTTTGGAAATTCCTTATTATTATACATTGCAACCACCCAGATCAATATAAATAGACAAGTTCGTGCACACAAATATTTGTACCACCCAGAGATCGAACCCGGAACCCTTGATGTAATAGCAGACGGCTCAACTATTACACTAGATATAGGGTCAATTTGTAAAAAAACCTATAAAGTTAAAGCCAGACAGAATTTTAAGAGGAAAAAACTTGGTTATGAGAGGCACCTGCCGCGAGCAGCGAGGTGCCGCTATGGAATAACGGGCCGCACGCGCCGCGCACTCCAATGAGATACATTCAAATTGCGAAACCCGGCGCGCCCCTATCAAATGTTGTTTTATTGCTAATTCCCAAATTCGGTTATGGCCTATAAACGATCCGCTGGAATAATTTAAATGCGCACCCGCCTGTATAATGTACGTACTTCACCCCGAAATTAGGTATTTGTATGGGAAATGCGTTTTCAAAAAGTATTCCGTCGGCGCTTTTTGTTGCAATTTCGCAAATAACACGGTATCCTTTTGCTCTTATTAAGATTAAGATTTCTTAAAAATAAAATAAGATGTCATTGTAACAAGCTATGTGTTATGTTCATTACAATAACGGATATATCATCATGCTTTAAGTTAATTATTATCACTGTGATAAGAAGTACTTAAAAGATATTGCAGAGAGCATTCAACATCGTCCTATTTAAGGAAAACCATAAAAGCTACACGTAGTCATAGACTCCCCCTATCGAATCCACTTTCCTCTCCGAATCAAACTAGACCGCCATTCTCGTTTCAATTTTTTTTCATTATTTCCCCTAGTATACAACATAGTTTAAGATCTGAACTTAAAATAATAATAATGCCTATCCTATCCTATTCAACCTATCGCAGTCCACTGCTGGACATAGGTCTCCCCCATTTCGCGCCAGATATCCCGGTCCTCCGCTTTCCTCATCCACCCTCCACCAGCGACCTTTCGCAAGTCGTCGGTCCATCGGGCCGGAGGGCGTCCTACGCTACGCTTGCCGAGACGCGGTCTCCACTCCAGAACTCGTCTGCTCCAACGGCCATCGGTTCTGCGACATACGTGACCAGCCCACTGCCACTTCAACTTGGTGATCCGGCGGGCTATGTCGGTAACTTTAGTTCTCTTACGGATCAAATCATTTCTGATCTTATCCCTAAGAGAGACCCCGAGCATAATAATGCCTAATTAATGTTAATAATTTTAGCATTTATTCCTTGTATTATAATGAAAATTGTTTAAATAGGTACACCTATTTAAATAATTTTCATTATAATACTCGAATATTTAATTAACCTGATGTTTCGGAATTGGCAATTTTAATTTACCGTAAAAATGATATTGATTTTATAATAAATAAATGAGTGATGCCCAACTTTTCCAACGTTCTAAAAGTTAAGTACTTTGTTTATTTCAAACGTCGTTGTTTCCTGTTCTTGTCCTAGAAATGCGTAGGGCAAGAACGCGTGGACCTCGTCATAATAATGCTTTCGCATCACCATAACCATTGACAATACAAGCCAACTACATTAACGCATTGTTTACGACACTTTCTACAGGTTAAACTGTTTTAAATATAATAAACTATGGCTTTAAAGGTTTTCTCTTGTTCCAGGCTAATTTCGAGACGGACATTTCCGCTCATTCAGTATGAACGATAGTTTATTGGCGGACTCGCTTTGTAACAATTGAACGAAATTACTTAGTTTAACGGCACAATGTATCGCATTGATACAGTATTCTATTTTACCCACTGTTTACTTGTACTTTGAATTATGGAGCGTAAAATTTTACCACGAATCAGTAAAACCTTGTGATGTATTTGAAAATAAACGCCTTAATCGTTTTGTGTGACCTCAATGTTTCTCATATCAAACCTTATCTTTTCATGGTATTATTGTGTGATTAATACTTTTTATTGTTTTACATCCATATTTCATAATTGGTTTAATAACAATAGCGTTTAATAGGAGTTGTTCATTTGTGCATTTTATATGTTACATTATATTTTTATGTATTTTATACATCTGTGTCTGATGCGTATAATAAAAATTAAATTACAATTATTATTTAGACACTTAATAATTGAGCTAGTACTATTTCAGACCATATTTGAAAACAAAAAATCAAAGATCAGGTAAACACTAATTGATTGATGGAAATGCATCTTACAAAACGTGACTCCGTGAATAATATACTTGTACGTAATTTATTTCTCAAAATATTCGAATACAATCTCAAATAGAATAATCGACAAAAAATAATATGAGTGCTCGTATTTACGGTCCTGTGAACCGCTGTAAGTGTAACAGCGGCCCGTGTAACATTAATTTACTAGATATATCTGATAACAGTAAGTGATATCGCCACCGAAACTCTATTTGCCGGATTACTATGCACGTTATCCGTATGCTTACATTTACGAACCGTCTAACGGTGTACTAATGGACAAATTTTAATCACGACAAATCGAATGCCACCTATTTATGAAGTCGAATGACTTAACAGTTTTTTAATACGATTCACACGTTAGCAGTTATAGTTAGTTAAGTTTTTGTATCGACACATTTCACGGTGAGATGTATTGAACTCTTATTATATTAAATGTGATGCCACACACCGCCCACTGATGGGATCTTTTATTGTTGATCCACAGATCAATATTCAATCATCATGCTACTTCACTGGCTTTTAATGAAACTTCAGTTAGGATTGTATTTCTGATTGTGACGGTAAACAGTCGAACAGCTACCTAAAAACAGTCGAGGTTAATAAACAAAGTTTTACTTTCGATGCTGATTAAGAGCGCTCACTAAATACATGAAAGAATAGAGAATAAATCACAGGACAGCACGCCTTAATTATAAAGAGCCTTTGACTAATCCGCGCTAAACATAGAATCAAAGTATCTGGTGAAGTAGCCATTGCCATCCGCACTGGATCGAATGAGTGCAAAGTGCATACAAAATCGTGATGTGGCCTTTTAATCGGTTTCACGTTCCTTCCCGCGTTAGTTTTTGTATTCGAGTTTCACTGTAGCAATCTGTGGACTTACGGGCAACCGGGGCCGGGGGGCGTGGGGCGCTTCGCGAAATCGCCCATGCGTGGTCGGTGCAAGGTTGGTTTTGAGGTGCCTGGAGTTTGATCCTTAGTTACGCTGGCTGCGGCGCATGCAGTCAGTAATAAGATAAAGAGGCGGACCCATTTGTTTTGCAGCAGACTCACTCCAATTTACGCGGTGCGGTGGCCATTAGCATAAGTCCGAAGCGTGATGCCGCGCGCGATTTGCCGCGCAAGCCGCCCGCGCACCTGCACGACGGTGTAATTGCGGCCATGCGACACATTTGTTTACATTGTAAGCGTGAAGATCCCATCTCACAACGACACTCCAGCCGACTTCTTCAAATTAGCATAGCTAAACGATTCACGCCTTTTACTCTTTTTATGACGGCCCTTGTTCACGATTTGCGGGGAAAATCGCGGTTTGTTCCAGTTTAAGACGAACCTTTTTTACTCGTTGGTAATTGGGGTTTATCTAACCACGTTAGTGTAAGGTATGATTATATGGTCAAACTAGCATAAATAGTCATAAAGGTAAGTCTTATTTCTGTTATAATAAACGTAGTCTATTATGAAACGAGAGAATACATAACCTTAAAAGAGTAATACTAGTCTTTAATCTGATATATTGTGTGTTATGAAATATTTAATATATTCTAATAAAGTGTGCACTTGCGAAAAGTCGTTGGTGGAAGCGAGATAAAAAATAGGAGCCGGGTACCGCGCAAATGGAGGAGACCTCTGTTCATAGTGGAATGCGGTAGGTTTAAAGAGAGATCCAAGGATCTCATAACGATAAATAAATAATTTCAGATTTTGCTGGATAATATTCACCATCACTTATATGATACTATAATGGTGGATATGTCAATTTCACCATAGATTCTTGGTACATCCCAGAGCAGTAAACATAGATGTATCCTTTTTAATTGTAGAGACAGTAAACAATGTAGAAGCCGTTATTAGAGAGTGAATGATATGTATTATCCTTTTAGCTGATCAAATGGTCCAGATTGGATGCAAGTATTTATGAGTGCAGCACACACTGTGTTGCATTATATTGATTGATGCTGACGTTCTCGTACCGTCATTTGTGTATACGTGTTATAACTAGTGCGCCGCAACAGGGCCTGGCAATAATAAAAGTTGATATTTTCGAATTCCAGTATTTCAATCAGCTATTGAAACTTTCCCACCGAGGGGCAAGACCCTACCCGTATAGGTGTAAGGCCTTAGTCGTCCCACGGTTCAATGCGGATTGGGTGACTTCACCCACAATTTGAATCTCTTCGCAGGCGTGCGCAGGTTTCCTTACGATGTTTTCCTTTACCGAGAATTCGGAAACAAATTGGTACGTGCGGATTGAACCTCAGCCCTCTCAGTAGGGCCAACAGTCCACACCATTGAGCCACCGACGCTCTACTGAAGTCCGATATAGGTTGTGTAACCGGCTTCACGTATGTAGTTTAGTGCCAATGTTGTTTAACTTTCTCACTTAACACAAAAGGTTCTAAAATTACTTGGCTTCTTTGCAACCTCATTCACATCATTCGACCACACAAATATGTTATTTTAACATCCTTTAGGTAAATCACAATCAAATAGTTGATAAATACCTTGGTAGGTCAGATTCATGACACACAAATAATGATATCTTGCTTGCTGAAGTCTACATTATAGCATAATTGTAGAATAGAATATTTAATAATATGATAAACTAAGACGGCTAAGCTTACTTCCACTGACATTCAAATATCCAATATGGTATCTTTTTATTGTAGGTAATTATAAATATAAGATATACTATGATTTTGATAATTCTTTATACTTTTAAAATATGCATGCGCTATACTAAGGTAAACATGAGCTCTATTGAATGTACCTTATGCGATCACTACCTGATAACACCATGTTTAATGCCGAAAATAATTTTGATTTAATTTCAAACCAAATAAACTGGTTGATCTAAGACAAACGTAATCACTGTTTGACAACCCTTCGCTCGGACAGAGTACCAGCGCACGCGCGCGCCTTCCAGCCATCATTAGAATGTAGCATCTCGAGCGATTTTCCTACTTTAGATGCGGTAATGGCTGTAAAAACAACTGCTAAGGAAAAACGCACTGCATAAAAATATTGTATCCTTAGTGCCTATAAGCGTGGCTATTTCTGAAAATCATACGGCGCGAATGGCCGCCCGACTCGGTGCACATATTTTGCCATACACAGAGCACGGTAACGAATGCAAGGAGGATTTTAATGCCGCTAATGTGATTCTTGCTATATACATTTATGTACCACCAATACTTGCATAAAGAGCTATTCCACTTTATAATAAATGTATGTATTAGGCACGATAATTAAACAAACTGCCTTTAAATTTATTCCCTTTTCTGGCTTCGAGTATTTTAACGGATGATTAAATCCGCGGAGTGCAACTTTTTGCCCTAATAAGGATGCCAAATTAAGTAAACATACATTTTATTTACATATATATATAAACTTAATAATTCATGGAAATAGTATATTACATATGCAAATAACCTTATAGCCTTAAAGCTTTTAAATTTTTTATATATATGCATTGTACCAACAATTTTATTTACAATAAATTGGTCAAATATTACAAAAATTTTCATTATAGTATAACATAGATATAAAAATATCAATATTAGAGACTCTTAAATAAATAAACTCAAACATGCATAACCTTAATCATAAAATACTATGGTAAGGCATAAAAATACTGTGCCATCGATAGCTACACGGAAATAATTTTAAACAGGGAAAGGCATTTCATAACTCGTCTGTCACCATAAACATACCGATATAAAACTTGAACAAATTTTAATATAAAATGCCTGTCGTCGCCGTTATATGACGTCCCGTTGCGGACGTCCACTGACATTAGCACAAGAAAACCAGCAAAAAGCCGTATTTCAAAGTAGCGCCAAACTGGGAACGGTCATTAGATCCACTCCATAACCGATACATCCTGAATAGGCGAGGTGGCGAAGCGTGCTCCCGGGACAAGTTGCATACGATCTCTCATTCATCTTTTGAATTATATCAATCTATAAACACTTTTTCAACGGCACAAAGGATGCCGCTTGCTCCAGCCGCACCTAGGTCGCATCTCTACACGCCATTCCTTCAAAACGTTACGACTAAAAACAACCGCGAATAGATATAATGGCCGATAATGGTCGCCTTATACGAATAATCGTTCACGTAATTATTGGCCGACTAGGAAAGCAGCTCTGAATTGGGAATGCGTTTTATTATTTCTATGCGAACGTTCTGGCGGTACATATAAGTCAGCACAACATTGTACTGGGGCTGGTATGTATCATATTTTTATAGGCACGTTTATTAATACTCGTAATAGTAATCTCACGTCATCATCTCATTACCACAACGCTTATATGGAGTTTTATACAAAACAACGCAAATTCGCACTTTTCTTCATAATATTTACTAATTAATGTCGCATAAATTCAAGTTGCTCCATTAAGAGCCATCCTTGGTTTCTCATTGAATGTGGTTTAAAATGTGTAAACCTTACAGCAAACAGTGGTGAATTAACATACACTATTGGATATTGTAATAAAATAACAAAACGTGTATAGTCTGACGTTTAAAAGAGTCGAATTGATATTAGCGTCACGAGTTTCGATTGTTAACGGCCGAACATGTTTTATGCCTCAAAAAGTGAAACAATAATTAGTTAAAATGTAGAGGTGGCGTGAGAACACGTGGGGTGGGCAGTCTGGCAGCGGTCGGCATACAAATTGAAACTGTCAGATCGGTGATCGCGACCAGCCGTACTCTAACGGAAGCGATTACGCCGCGAGACAATAGCCGACAAGACATGCATCTTCCTTTTTAAGGCTCCAACTGACTGATGCCCTTTGAATGGACTAGATAATGAATATATGCCCTGTGGTAGCACTTTAATTCGAATTGGATTTACGGGACTTGATGGAGTAAAACACTTTGGTGGAAAGATGCTCAGATTTGTTTAAACATGGTTTAAGATCCTAAGTTTTTAAATATTCTTAGTTAATACTATATACAGCATTCCATTTTTAATGTTGCTAATTGTGAAAGTAAATGGATCCTATTGGAGCTACTTGACCACCATAAGATATCTATCTAACGCTTGTAATCTATTTTAAATATACAAGTTTTGAATGAAACGCTCTCATTCGATCAGAAATTGACTCATAAATATAGGTTTTAAAATAATATGAACATAAACAAAATATCATACATTAATAGATAATATATAACTTCACCAAACAATGAAGATAAAAAGGGGATGTATCATCGTCAGGGTTTCAACCGTGGAATACAGAAAAACATAGGCCGGCCCCTAGTAGACCAATGACGTGGTAAAGATGCTGCTACGTAGTAAAAAGGTGGAAACCGATGAATGATGACAACTAAGAAGCGTTCCGCAAAGATGTTTCATGGAAAACTCTTCGCTCAGGTTGCAGCTCATGTTAGGCTGCAATGATGAAGTCACCCGGCGTTTACCGTCAGCCGATCGCTAACACCAAGCACCGGTTGACTTCATGGTCTTCTTGTTTATGGTCCGATCACTAAACACCCCCTGAACAGAGCGTGACATTATTGAATAATAATATTACTTATTATTAAATATAAACCTCTCGATGATACTCATAGCCAAAAAATAACTCACTTAATGGAACTCTCATCTCATCACACTGGAAATAATTATGCCTCATCACGTTATTGAAATTATTTAATGTTAAATCTGATGGAGAACTTTGCGTTTTTTTTTCATTTTTCATTTTACCGCAATCCTTGCTAGGATCGAGTGCGCGCACGCATTGCTGAGCTGTTGATTGATCGACGGCTTGCACCCCGCAGGTTTGTAGTTAGCCACCTCGCTCATGAACGCGAAGGAATGCCAGGAAAGCATAATTGAGGATATCTATTTAGAATGGTATTTCTTAGATAAAGCATAAGTAACATGTGTTACTTTAGTATCAACGAGTACATATGCATTTCGAACTTTGGATATTTTTATACCATTGGTAGGCAAAACAGCGGTTCACCTGATTTTAAGTGAAACCGCCACCCATGAACAATTCATATTCCGAAGAAGCCACGAGTGCGTTGTCATAAATACGATGTGAATGGAAATACGAGGAAATGAGAAGATGGTGGACACCACTAGGTGAAAGACGCGGTGCTGAGTCGTCTATGTAAGTACCACCGCAGTGCCAGATATCATCCCGTATACAATTAGAACTGTTCTGCACTTCTATGTTTCCATGTGAGGGCACTTTAGCTATTAAATTACCGGGTACTAGAGACCTAACATCTGTTGTCTTGGGTGTTGGGCGCAGAGCAGCATTGAAGGAGAGTAATAACTGTCCATCAGTTGTTGGTCGACTTCAATGCTATTCTGTCAGTCAGGCGTATTACTTAACATCAGGTGAGCGTCGTGGCGTTCTTGTACACTTTATAACACAAAAAAATATTTTAGGCCTCAGGTAATATCACTCACTCGACGAAACAATGCTTACGTGAGACCTCGCCATTCTCTGTGAAGCCGTAGTACTAGCTCTCCCACACTAAAGATACGTAGTGAAGTTAATGGATACTTTAACATTATATGATGTAGGTATTACATCTCGATGGCTTATCGATCCCAAACCAATGAATATAAAAAATAAAGTCTAATTTGATATAGGTAATTATTTTTTATTTGATTACAACAAAAAGCATTGGAGGCACTCGGTCAACTAAAACAAACATACAAATACCATATAAATCATTGAATCACTCCAAAAGTAGTATATTTAATTAGGAAAAAAGTATTATATTTAATTAAGATATTGAAATATTACATCGAGTTAATACATTTAGCTAGACAATCAATCACAGTAACCCAACAATATATCCATTTGCATTTGTTAACGGTGTTATTGACTCTGCGCGCAACCTCTTTGGTTACCCCCACAGAATAGCACTTATGAAGCGATATGTACACAATCAAAATATCATTTGATATTCTGTCAACAGAAGTGCAGAGATGCAGGGTTGTCGCAAGGGTGCGAGCTTAACAAATGACGTACAGCAAAATCTACTCGCGTACGCTGCCGAGCTTAGCCCTATGCAAAAATAAAACACTCAATTGACATCTCTTTGAAATTTATTAAAAATGCAGGCGGCTTAAACTTTAAATGGGGGGTTAAACGCTCAGCCGAAAGGATTATTCGATATCCAAAACGTTTGCTTCGTTTGTTTTTCTTTCAGAATTGTTCGTATCTTGCAAATGGTTTTTGCATTTGTAAGATGGCGTTTATTGTTCGCTTCTTATTTCTTTATTTTTTTAGATTTTTAGGGGTAAGGTTTAGCTGCTCAATACATTTTCGTCAAAATTACTAACACTTATGTTATTTGTAACCATTGTTACTGTGTGCATAAACTTAGTTTCTTATTTTATAGTATAAGCCAACTAAATAAAAATAAATAAATATATCCAACAGTCACTTTTTGTTATTGTCAAACAAGTCATAAAGATAGGTGGTACTCTAAAGAATAACAAGACAAAAAAACAATAACTTGCGATGAAATGTGCACCATTATCAAAGATGGCGACTTATCTGTTTATGATGATTAGGTAGCGGATCGTTGCTAGGCAACGGGGGCAGCGGTCAGTGGGGGTGGGCTGGGGTCAGTCGTTCCTCATACTCGACTCATTCGTACAAGCTCAGCACCCCCCCTTATAATTATTCCCACTGTACTGGACTGTGTTAACTTTAATGCTATACTTTGTCTTAATAAGGGCAGCGCTATATCGTTGTGGGCTTTGTTTTTGGACATCAATTATATATTACATTTGAGGCTGTAATAGGTTGGGTATGTAACATGTAAGTTATGGAATCTGTCTTAGAATTTATAGTTTTATTTTAAAAGGAAGAAACGTTTAACAAAATTGGTGTTGTAGTTTTGAGTTAAGTAATTTCGCATTTCATTACATATGAAAAACTGTAACGGATCCTAAAAAAAAATTTTAATTTTTTTGACTAAAATTGATAAGAAATATCGCCTGTCTTTTTTAATATTATTATATAATTTGCTTAATGCTAAATGAAATATCGAGCGAATAATAAATGATAGAACAATTTAAAGTCTAATACTCGACATCAAAAAGTGAAACACCAGGTAAAACAAAGCAAATCCCTCACGACGCTCGCTCAAAGAAATTTTTCACCAATTCCGGCTCATTTCATGCTGCAAACGAACGGACCCACTGAGTAGATCCTAATCGCACCATCAAGGGGTCTCAAACCGATCCTATTCTGAGCTAAATAGCTAACGTTTATTTTGTGGCTTCAGGCTTTTTTAAATGCTCTTAATTTTAAAAGTCGTCGCTATTTAGTACATAACGTACAATTACGACGCACAAATGGCGTTTAAAAGTCAATTTGACGTTTTCTGCTTCCTTTATTATAAATTTACTAGGTGGTGGCAGACTCATTCTTGGAGTCTTGTCGGAAGTTCTTTATCGCAGAACCAGATATCATCCCGTGAAATAGGCATGTTATGCACTTCTATGTTTGTGTTTCGGGAACGGGGCACTGTAGTTTGTTGAATGATATGCTACAGAAGTCTTCATATACATATATCATCTAGCTAGAGTGACAAGCGCGGAATAATGTCGATGAAAAATAAAACTGAAGTCATAGGTACTGAGAAACAGGTTCCACCGTTATTATAATGCTAGTCTTAATTTTTATAATTTATAAAGCTTCATTCAGTCCCCCTAAAAGAGCTACATATTACGCTGTTAATTGTATTGTACCTATGGATAGCTAGCTGATACGTATAGGACAGGTATTTCCTATTTTAAGTGCCGTCAGCAAAATACAAAATAAGTTCATTTACCGAAAACTCAATAGCAATAAGTGTGTTCTAGTTCTAGTTTCTAGATCAAATAAACGTATTATTAAATTTAGTAATTGGTTTCCTTTCAGTACCTCTGGTATTGCAAATGTACATAGGCGGCGGTGTCATTTACCATCAGATGAGCCGTTTGCGCGTTTTCCCGCTATAGCATAAACAAGTAAAGGAATATATCCTATTATGTTGCATAGTTAACAGTCCACGCTTTGTTTACCTTTTTTTAAATCTTTTAGTTATAGAACAGGTAGTGAAATATAGAATTTGCTAGCTAGGTGTCTCAAAAATTACCGTTTTTATGACACAAATTAGTTAACTACACTAAACAAAAGATGCTGTATTTACAACAGGCGGCAGTAGACACTCCATCAACTGGAATTATTTACTTTATAATAATTATATATTTACTATAGTAATAACATCTATATCTTTAAATGTGAAGCAAATATGATTTGCAATGAACCACTTATATTTGATGTATGTAGATCGCTAGAGCTGTATCTAGCGATCTTGTTCCATAAGCCATCGTGAATATAGCCGATAAGGCTGGTAATAGCTCTAGCTAATCTCTTAGAGCTTTTACTTAAAAAACGTATTAAATCACTAAATGAAATATTCAGAAGATAAACAAATATTTGGTAAAATAACAAAAAATATGTCAACAGGTGCGTTAGCAATTCAATGAATTAAAAGGACAATGCCTATCCCTTTACTTTGCAATTAAAATTTTATCAAAACATTGTTCATATGGTTTTCAAAATGTATTTATTTCTGAGGAACAATAAAATATTTTTGACGTTATAATAGTAATTTCACCTGGATACATGTTTGCCTTATAATTTAATCAAAAACATCGTGCGGTTAATCGAACCCACGATACAAATAACTAAGAACTTAATGCCTTTAGTGAAATGTATAAATAATTCCTATAACTAAAAGACATAACGTTCCCCTCACAATAGCAATAAAAAATACTTTATAAGAAACCGATATTCCAATATAAGACGCCACAATGACAGTTAACTATCGCACTATCAGAGTGCATTCAACTCTAACGCCGTACTATTATTAAACGGAATTCGATTAAGGCGAGCCCTCCTAGTCGTTTGTGAAATTGACATTTATTCTTCGTTTTTCATTGTTGCGGCAGTCCGATCTATTGTTAATTAGCTTAAACGGCCCATGCGATGCGCTGAGAAACCAGGCCTGTAGACAACTCTAGAACCATTTAAAACGAATAACCTTTACTGGAAACAATGACAGATGCTGTCAAGTGATCAAAAGCTTATAAATTTTGGAAATGTTTAGCCTATAGTTGTGGCACTTTATAAGAAAACCATTGGACTCTTTCATCTTACAGGTATCGCAGAAGATAACTGAGGAAATGTAGGTACTACACATATAAAAATGAAGCGGCTATGAGCTCACCTCTCGTCACGCTGTATGCGATCATGATGAAGTGTGTCCTTTGCCACGCCAACTGTCTGTTACTATTCCTAAGAGTACAAATATTTAATTAATAGCAAGTATCGCTTACTCGCTATTAATTAAATATTTTTCTTATTTCAAACAACTTCTTTCGAATATTAATATCTTACACACTACACACTAATACAATTAATAATAAAATACAAATATTAATATCTTACACACTAATACAAAGGCTTAAATTTAAAAACAATACACGCTTCCAACATCAGGTGATTTGAACGAAACGTTGGGTAGTACCTATATAAAAAATATTAGCCGTAACGATGTAGGAAAAAGAGCGCTGTGTTCGCGCGGAAAAGAAACGAACTAATCGATTTACTTTGCGAACCATACAACTAACGTCATCTATTGGTGGATAGATGAACTAAACACATTTTTTTCAAGTTAAACTTATTCCGTTTGTTTTAATTCATGTTGAGATGTTTCAAAATGATAGTATTAAAAAAAATTCTAAGCATTATGAAAATATTTCGATATAATGTGATTATAAGTAGATAACTTCTGGCTTATTTTCAAGGCATAATTTCAGTGTGATTATTTTGTGTTAAAGGCAACAAAATAACAAAAGTTATAAATTGATGGATAGTGGATTTTAGTATCAAACCATGTATTGGAATCGAAACCAAGTCTGCACGGCAAAGCGCTAAAAATTAAGAACTGAACTAACGCGGCGGAATAAGGACTGCAAGCCCTCAACATTCAAAGCATTGAAGGAGGTCTATTTCCAGGACGTTGTATGGCTTTAGTCACAAGTAGAAAAAAAATATGTTGGAAAGTGCTCACCTATAACCACTGTTTACGGTAAAAATATAATGAACTCCAGTGCGTCGCATATACAAGAAAAACGCTCACTATTTGTTATACCACCTGAATATTCCGCACTTAAAATCCGGACTTGTATTTACATGGTTAAACTATAGTTTTTTTTATTTGATGTAGTTGTTCGTCTGGTGAAGTAGTCTGAGATCTTGGTTATATTCCCCCATGTCTGGTGTTCCCAAATCCCAGTTAGGGCAAGTCTTTTCCGTTGATCAATTACACCTGCAATAAATATAGTTATTATGGATGTAAAAAAAACATACTTTAACTACCACACTAAAGGATACAGAATTTTTTAACACAGCTTGTTCGATTTACCTCAGTTTAGTTAGGACATTGCCCGTTTAATCTCCTGACTGTCCAAATTATTTCTACCTACATATTTGTATTCTGGAGGTAAATTTAATCATTATTTCATTACCAAATAATTACAGACAGTTGAATAGGTACAATTAGTATTGCTACTAAATAAACCATTCAAGCCAACCCTCAAATACATAGCGAGGTAACAGGCGTTTTCGTATAATAAGAGTTGTACTGGAAGCCGTACAAAGCAGCGTACTAAACAAAACTGTATCAGTATAGCAGCAACGTTATTACATACGAGAGTTATTCGCTCCCCATCAGGCACTCGTGCCTCGATTAAAGCCGTAATACTTTGAGATTAATTATCTCGTAAACAGTGCGCGCGGCGCCTGGCGACGACTCGAATCGCTCACCTACGCCGTGAGCGCGATACAAATTCAACTTTTCCAATTAAATTTCGTGAGGCATTAATAATTATTTGGGTACATCAATTTGTTTCGTCGCGCGAAGCGCGACCTGCCGCCTCCTCGAGATATCTTTACGCGGGAGACTTTGTCAAGACTTATCGCGAGATATGTATCAGATTTTAGAATATGCTTTTTTAATAGAGATGTGTCCCGTACGCTTATAGATAAGTGATAGTAACTCATTACTAGTAACACCAATATATCTGGTTGCGTATGCCATAAGAATCATCAGATGCAATCAAAGCAATCACGCAATGAGACTTGACCAGTTTCAAATTATGCATTGCTCGATGATAGAGCGTCGGTGGCTCAGTGGTGTGGACTGTCGCCTTCCTACTGGAGGGCTGAGGTTCAAATCCCGACTCGTACCAATGTATTTTCGAATTTTCGAAAATATATGTACGTTATCCGACGCTCTTACGGTGAAGGAAAACATCGTGAGGAAACCTTCATGCACGCCTGCGAAGAGATTCGAAGGTTGTGTGTGAAGTCGTCCAATTCGCACTGGCCCGCGTGGACGACTAAGGCCTAATCACCCTTATACGGGTAGGCTCGTGCCACTCGGTGGGGACGTTTAATGAGCTGATGATGATTGCTCGATGATAAAATCCTACAAGTGTATGTTCTTCTTTGACCCTTAGTACTTTACCTATAAAATAAAGAACGAAAGAAAAAACATGTTTGGTGCAAATTAAAGTTCACGTTATTCCCCAAAATAAATAATAATTATGACTTAATGCTATCCAAATAATTGCCACTCAGCTAATGCCGAGACAATTAATGTTAATTTATCTACACTGTCACCACTCAATAGTATATTTGAACTGCATCTACTTGTAACACTAGGTTAACTTGTTTTAAGAGGGGTTAAGCTAAAGAAACAATACTTGAAAACTAAGATCAAGTTATATTTTGCATATTTAAGATATAATTTTAAATATTCAAACAATTGGATTCCTATAGCATATATTACGAATATGGATATATGAAAGACCAGTCAATGAAGACGTGTTAAATAAAAAAGCATATGTAAATCTTACTAGCTCTGTAATCAGTTATCAAATCACAAGACTCATCTCCCAATTATACACCATCTTAATACAAACACCGCTAACTTTGGAATTAATTAAATTAAACTTGAAAATGAAATATTAACACTTTAACGTATAAAATTTAATACCGTTAAGTTATAACGTGATTATTCAACTGCTCGGCAATTTCCAAAAACATCTGGAAAATTAAATTCGGGCGACGGCAGCGCCGCCTTTGAGGAGCCTTCCGCTTTGTGTCGGCGCGAGGCGCTCGCCACTTCGCACTGTGAAATTAATTTTCTTCGTCTTTATGTAATTTAATTATAAACATTTCAATATGGCGCCCGGGGAATTTCCGCCCTACAGAGAAGTTAAATAGAAACGTTTGATACTTATCTCCTAATACACTTCTGGAATGATTGCGCGATTCCGACGAAATTAATTATTTTATTTGATAAAGCCCTCGTGGTGTTTGAGGATGTATCTGTTTCTGTGTTTGTGGAGGCACTCATCTATTATTACAAATTATAACGGCGTTTGAAATTCAGTGATCTCGGAATAATTAAGGCACATATTTTGGCCTATTAAAATATGAATACGGATTTAATGTTTAACAAAGTATGGTAATCGGAAGCCACAATCAACAAAATGAAATATGTATACTTTAACGAGCCCAAAGAGAATCAGCAACTTAAAGAAGCAGTGGTCACATATGTCGCAGATCCAATCAGCCAATTAAAGTAGCTAAATTCCGGAGTGGAGACCGCCAGGATTTGCCAAGACATGGTTCAGGCCGGAAGGACTTCTCTTCTTCCGGTCCGATGTATCGATGACTTGCTAAAAAGCAAGGATATATGGCTCAGAAAGAGGAAGACCAGTAATACACTGTGATGGGTTGTAGACAGATAAAGGAAGTGAAGCGGCTTCCCGCGCTTGCCAAAGAAGGCTTGAAGTTATATTTTAATGTCATACCACTGTGTGATGTGTGACCACTGCGATAGTTGCTTCACATGCACGGTTAGTAACCGATTGTGCTAAACACAACGCGGAACTATGCACACGTATGTTGAACCAAATGTATAACGGAATCATTTATCGTTAACTGTAATTAGTACCGTTACTTTTAATGATTAAAGACAAGACACATTTTTTACAAATGAGTATCTAGTCTTTACTAAATGGTTAGATGAGCGTATGATGTCAAATAAAGGAGCACTCGAGTGACTGTCCATTTTTATACAAGAAACTAGCAAAAGGGTATCGTTTCGATCGGGTACACTTACGTTTATCATCATATTGTACACCAGAATTGCTCAAAAAAGCACTTCCAAAAAACACGACATAGTAAATGTATTTATATGAAGCGATCATCAAATATCTTTTAAGCATCGTCTGTCTATTCGTATGATTTAAAATCCATACACAAAAACAGACTGCCTATACTTGCAAATGCTGAATATAGATTTGGAACTCGCACATAACTTGTAGCAAACAGAACCAGGATCACAAGTGAATCCAAATTAATTCAATTAAATCATTTATACCCTTGTCATCAATTATATCTTGTTGTTAAGTACCCTCCCGCAGTCCAATGGATACTCAACTATTTTATATTAACACTTCTCTAAAATAACACTCATTCCCAGTGCTTCATTACATCTTTTGTAATGAAATGTTTCATTGAAATATCGACCCTGTATAGACGTAACGAGCACAGATCGTAAGTGGTTTCGATAACCGATTACAATGTTACATTGTTAGTCCATAATCAAAATTAAAAAGTATCTATACGGCGGCTCGGTTGGCAGATGCTGTTGTTGCAATTGCACTCTCCACCGTTCACGCTCCGCCGACGAGAGGACATCAAACATACTGCGATGCAACCTTTTGCCAGCTTATCCCCATACACATCTCGATCTCGGCGAAACATCTACAACCGACCCTATTGTCGCGTGTTTATTAAATTTCATTTTACGTTTATACAACAACACTTTTGTCGGGCGTTTTTTTTGTTGTGATTTGGGACATTTCACGCATGGATCGTTTCGTGACATCTACTTTTGTGAGCGGCCGGCGGCGATGTCTTTTTGCGTCCTCGGCATTATGGCCGATATTGCGCGTATTATGTCATAACAGTGGAGTACCGACGCACTCGCTCGCTTTTTGTCGTGCTATTTTGTTCCAAATTGAATGTTGATATTGTCATCGCAGTAAACATCCTGTCTTTTTGTGCGACCATTTTTAATAACCACTCGTTTTAGCGAGCCACGTTAAAAGCACTCAACTGCGTTAATCCGGGTCCCCATATTTATACCTGGTTAAGAAGGGTTATTACACACAATCTTTGGACAAGAAATCTCATCACGAACTTAACTTCAACATTGTTGCATTAAAGTTTACTACAACTATGATTAATTATTGTGTTCTAATTAAGTAAATAGTATGATAGGTACGGTAGCTAAATGGATAAAGTGTGCACATAGTCAAAGTCTTCCACAACATCGAATCGTTGTTGAATATGAAGGCATTACTCTATAACTATGTTAAGTTAGCGCAGAATATAGTAAACGGACTTCTTTTGAACAAACGACTAATGTAATTCAGAAACTATACACCTTAGATTAAACAATCCAGCCCTACGGTACTAAAAGCAATAAGACTTACAACTCCGCCCCTACCAAAACAATCCTGTATCTCGGTGTCTTCACTAATGGCGCAAGTTCGACAGTCGAAGTTAGTTCGAGTGTTCTACGGCTGCAATAAAGATAAATCCAGCAATAATATGTTCGGTTGGCCTTACGTGCAGGATTGCTTGGGCACGAAATTGAATTTGCATGGAGTCTTAAGTCGACACCGATTGCGACGATGCGCACTCAGCTGTCTCATTCAGCGGACAATTACTAGTCCACCGGCAGGGCACGATTACTCTTGAGCCTATTGAGGCGTGCCCGAACCGGCTGTTTCATTCGAAACGGACAATTCCAAGCGCTATCCTCAAAGCTTAGCCCGGGAGAAATTTGTATCTCAATTCTACAAATTGCAAATGCATGTCCGCCGTCCTCACAATAACATGATCGTTTCGGACAAGTATCACGAAGCAGCGATCGTCTAACATTTATCAACAGCCACATCCGTAACAATATGTAAGCAGCAATCTTCATTGGAACTCGCACTAATCCACGGCGCAGGGCAGCGCCATATGAAAGGACGTTCCTTATCCCTTGATCCCGTTGTTACCAGACATTAAGCAGATAACAAGTCCGCGCCCCGATACCGTCGTACCAGATTAAACCCGGTGCCCGTAATCCGAACTTCGATTAATTTCATCCAATACTTACTCTGAGAATACTTAATCGCACGCTGCCAACTGTTTAGACGACCACATTGAGTGTTGGGAGAGCTTTATGTTTATCGATGAGTATATGATGTAACAACTCAATGTTGTATGTTTCATTTGTACAAATTTGAGATATATAAAACACCCTTCTCTAATAATGAAGTAACATATTAAAATTGGCCAAGTGCGAGTTAGTCTCACCCATGGAGGGTTCCGTAACAGTAAGTAGCAAAAATAAAAAAATGTTTACTTACGAGTTTAGATACCTGCTACAGATTTTATGAGTAAAATAGTGATTCACCTTCTTAAATTTATTAATTAAGAAAGCATCACGAGTTACCCAAATTAAAATAATTCCCCGAAATGCTTTACTTACTACCGAGTATAAGAGCCCTAACATCTGTCGTCTCGTGTGACGGGCGCAGAGCAGTGTTGACGGAAAATAATTTCTACTTACTGTTATTGATTTTCTTAAACACTGCATCTGTTTTGGTCAGGTGTATAACTTACCATTAGGTGAGCATACTTACCGCCCGTTAACTTATATAAAAAAAGTTAAATTAAAACCATTTTGGATTAACCGTCTAACAAATTAACCTCGTCCTGTTTGTCTATGTAAGCCATAGATCCAATTGGCTTTCATTACTATTCAGTTTGAATGTGGACCAGGCCTATCTAATTAGATGGCTCCTTAGTCCAACAAGACGCATACAAATATTTGTGTTAAGCGTCTCAAATCACATTTGCTGCTTGTTACAAAGCAGGTATGTTTGCGCGCAGATAAAATTTAGTTTGGTGCGATTGGATTCAAGTCATGTCGTTGAAGTTAACGGTAACCGCAGCCCCTTACATTTGACACTAACTTATGCATCTATTGACTTAGAATAAACTACATATACCAACTACATTCCGTGTCAATTAATATTCATTAACGTATTATCTGCTAGCTAGTGAATTACTGGTTATAAAATACCTTTGGTGACAGGCGTAAGATTTTCTTAATGGCAAACTAAATGGTCGCCTTCAGCACTGTATTTAAATTAACAAAATAATTTAACAAGAAATCACAAATGACCTAATATATATACAATTATTATTAAAAACAATCTCCCTGTAATTGAAATAGAAATCAAGTAGCAGTTTCTTGGCTTTGCATTAAATATAATATAACTTTTTAGCCGCAGCCAACAGAATGACAAACCGAGAGACGAAGTCTCAATCTGCAAACACAAATATAAAGCTAATTAAAAAGTTTCAAACTAAATTATGAGAGGGGTTGCTGCGACGGTCCCCGTACCAAGATTGTCGCGAAGATTTAATCAAAGCACGCTTCGTTGTGAGGAATTCGCGGCTTACTCGTTCCGCCCTAAAGTGACAAAGTTTCGTGGTACCGGAGTGGATGTTTGCATAACACTCGCGGCAACAAACATCGGTCTCACACTCAGAGAATTCCAAATTTAAATTAGATATTCATAACAGGCGCGGAGGATCAGCACATTTTGTAAATCCCACCGGAGTAACCGTTGCGGCCCTCTTTACAGTTATTATAAATTTAAACATTTGCAGTGATACATCCGTATCACTCGAGGCCCCATTGGATCAAACGGGCACCTACTTAAAATATACTGAAGGAGTGTGGGCCATAAAACAAAAAGTGTACAGTCCCTTCGGACTATTAATTCAAGTCAAAGCTGAAATGCGACAAAGGCGAGTCAGCTCATAAAATTTATAGGCGATCGAATGAGATAATATGGTGAACGTTAAGAGCAGCTTAGACAGTTTGGAAATTTAAATGTGAAGTAAGTTTTGTGAGATTGCGCGGTATAAATCAGCGGAGCGCACGGCGCTCACGGCCGGGCGACCCAACAACTAGAAGCTAACATGAGTGCTTATTTCAGTTAGTGTTTAGTGTTTTTTTTTATTGATTTAATAATCTGAATCTACACACACACACAGTAAACTTAATACATAAATTACCTATTCTAAATTGGGATTACAGTGTGTTGCTTGTGACATTTATGTGTTTAACCGCGGTATTATTGTTTTCAATTTTTGTTTTACTAATTGGTTAACTATTTAAACGGAAATACGAATATAGTGGAAGAAATAGATGAGTCGAAAATTGACCTCATACACGGTCTCCCTCAGGTAAAAATAAGTCAGACAAAAAGATTTTAATTAAAAAGTCCAGTCGTTCCTTTATCTGAGGTAAACTTAAAAGTTAAAATATATGGAAGCAATTTTAGTATGTGTCTACAATGAAACCTTAAGGTTTTTTGTTAATAATCCATTGATTTCTTTTTATGATAATAACAAAAATCCTATTTCACCATAATCTCAAAAGATTATGGAATATATATAAATATTTAATATATCTAAAATACATGAAAAGGTTTCTGAAATAACTTTCCCAAGACCTATTTATTTATTCTTTATGCACCAAATACAATACCACAAAGGCGATCTTAATGCCTAGAGGCATTCTCTACCAGTTTACCTTCGGTTCAAGCAGAAAAATTTAATTGGGTGCGGTATATGACAAATATACAAAAAACTATATACTTATACAAACAATACATACACTGGATAACACATTAAAAATAAACATACTCTGATGAACTTAAATAACCATAGGTGTAAATAAATAAACATAAAATAAAATAAATAAAATATACATACATAAAAATAGATATTTTTATAAGTATAAATACAAATAAATAAACAAAAAAGAGAAAGAAGCAAACACATCATTTGGTCCATCGGAAATAATATTATGTATCAGCGATGTCACTCAATAATAATTGGTGTTCTTTTATATTCGTTTTATTAACCATTTGACCACTTCCAGCGGCTATAGATTTAATTCGTTATAAATATAAAATTTCAAACTTGACATTACAAGCTTACATTACAAAATACTAGCAAGACGAAGTTTTCCATAGTAACAGTTGGAAAGCATCGGCCACGGAAGCCGGTGCGGCGCGGCGATAAATCCGCTACTCCCCGGGGCTTCTTAACCGTTCTCCATCTTCATGAACACACCAGCCCGCCGTGCGAACACCTGTTTGTGTATGCAACATTGAAACGCTCCCAGGGATTTGCACCTTCTATTGAACTAACATAATGTTCAGCTTAAAAGGCTGCGGTACAGGAAACACTAGAAAATTATTGAAGAAATGCTTTACCCATATAACAAACCTATCAATTACCTATAGTGTGCCTACTAGATGGTAATCTTTATTAATTTTTTAGTCAGGAACATATCTAGATTAAGTAGTATAACGCACGAGGCAAGTAATATTACAATAATGGTAATAATTACGTAGATGTCTAATTAGTGACTAGGATGTTTGTTTGAGAAATGCTCTAGTTTAATTATTGCAATCGTTGGTCGGATAAGTTACCAAAAAATACTTACTTTATTCCTTCCATGCCTATACTATTATATATATTATACTTATATTATATACTATTATATATGTAGTCGTTAACACTAATCTATCTGCATTGAGCCCGTATAGTAGTTAAAGCCCTTTACTCCTCATAACCATTCTACACGAGACGGCCTGTGCCCTGTAATGACACTTTGAGCTGGTCGATTGATTTATATGGTGACAAGTAATCTAATAGGCCATATTATGAGTTTAAATGTTTAGCTTAATGATTAAGATCGTCCAAAAGGGAATGCGGTGGACTAAACCAACTGTCTATCAGTTATTAGTCTTCTTCAATGCCGCTCTGTCATGGTTAGGCGTATCACTTATCAGGTGAGCGTCCTCGTCTTGTGCATTTATAACATTAAAAAAAACTTCGTTTTAGTCAGGACACGTCAGTTTGGTGATAACAGAAAACATTTACTTTCCTATTTGATATGACAAATAGGAAAGTACATATGAAATACGTAGATAACTTTTTACGCTATCACTATATTGCATAAAGCGATTACGATTACAGTATAAAATAGTAGTGGACAGATATATTATACCTAAATTTATTGGTTTGCTAACAGCAATCAGCAATTAGCAAACCAATTTTGGGAAAAATACATCAAGTATTAGGGTCTGTATTAATAACTAGCTTTTGCGTGCGACTTCGTCCGCGTGGAATAGTTACTTTGGCCTAACGCTCTCTTGAACCCGCTACTTCGTTTATATAGGAAAGTTAAAACTGCGATATCTCATAAGATATTCATTTAAATTGAATGATGTAAAGGGCAATTTTGTTTAAAATGAAATTCTTGTGATAAATAAAGTATTTATTTGGATAAGGATTGATATCATATTTATGGAAATAGCTTCGCAAAATAAACATTATTTTAGAAAAATTTTTTAGCAAAAAAGATGTTATAGGGAGCTAACCTTAAAAGATAGACATATATATGCTGTCGCGGACTTTTTTGTAGACCTTTAAAAGGGTAACAATACTCTCATACATGACTTTTGCGAATCTTTAACCGTTTACGCAGCGTACGCAGCGGAATCTCCAAGTAAGAAAATTTCCCCCCGGATTTTGAAACATTCTTCATTGCTGCTCCGCTTCTATTGCTTGTAGCGTGATGATATATAGCCTATAGCCTTCCTCGATAAATAAGCTATCTAACACTGAAATAATTTTTCAAATCGAACCTGTTAGTTCCTGAGATTAGCGCGTTCAAACAAACAAACTCTTCAGCTTTATAATATTAGTATAGATTAAGCTGCCATATATAATTAAACCTCTCAATCACCTACAATATGGTTACTGGATTATTATAACCGAGATTTAATTTTATTTAACTACTACTCTTATGATGCGCTATATTAATTCTAAACATCGAAGTACTTCCGAGAACTCTGATCGACACGGTAATGTGTTTCCTCGCCGGCTTATTATAAATAACAAACAAACAATTCCACTTAGGTATTCGAAATGTCAGCCTGCAGTATCTGGAGTGTTTTCCGCCTAATTCTTTTTCACGCTACATTTCAAGAATCTTATTTTTGTAATTACAAAAATGTCTAGTGCGCCGACGTTATCCTTAATTGCTGGACATAAAAATTCCATTTAAATTTCCCTTTTAACGATCGGGGAGAAGTGTCTAATTGTATAATACACTCGTTTGCGTATTTTTATTGTCGGTACAATAATTAGAACATAACGCGACTTCGCCCTTTCTGAGCAGTGCCGTAATTAAACTTTTCTTAGGGAGATATAAAAGAATATTGCGATGCGAGCGCACCTTGCGGGGTAGTAGAAGGAATGGGAGGGGGAGGGCATGGTTATTTAAGAAATGGAAAGAAAAGCAATTTACTGCTTATCAGCGAGAGTAGCGACCCGCGGGTCACTCCCAGTAAAAAAGTGCTGTCGACTACACAGCCACTCAAGAAACTTTTGCAACAATTCCTCACTTTTGTCTATTGATAAAATGAGATTAAACGGGCGAATAAAGTCACGTGCGCGTCTCAGCGGTGACGTTGACAACAATCGCTCCGGCTCAGGTGCTGAGCCTTCGACAGAAAATAGATTAATCTGCAAAGTTATTCTATTATAAGTTGTTGCTCAAGTTAAAGTGGAAATGGTTTAAGTTGACGAATTCCGGCCGTAGTTAGGCGACAACGCGAGTCGACTAATTTCTGTGCGACAGTTTTGGCTTTTAGGCTGTTGGAGTTCGTATATCCTAAATGGTTCGTTGGATCTTTGTCTATTGTTTACACAGTACGAACAGTAAGTAATAATTTTAGAATCAACAAGCAAGAACATCAAATTCTAGGTACAGACCTTCTCACAAATCTTAGCCATGATATGATATAATTACGACAACTATTCATACTTAACGCTAGAACAACGTGAAAGTGTACGGATCTTAACCCCCATAACCATTAAAAGATCTAGTGTATTGAATGGTTGTCATCAAGATGATAACATATAAAATTTATAAATAGTTATTGCATCGGCAATATCAATGCTCTAATAAAGAATTGAATTGTGATATGTTCACAAAACAATCGAAAAAAGTGTTCCGAATGCAGTGTCAGCACACATACACATATTTCGAATGAGCGTACATTTACCTTAACAAAAGAGTACAAACTGTACTCTCTTCGGCGGTTCGTTTTTGAGGCACGGGTGGCGTATCTACTTTTATATATACAGAATATCATTGGGCAATATAGTAACAACACCACACAGACTAAAATTCACGGTGATTTGCATCTGATGTTATAAAACAACATCGAGAGTTTCACCGTGAAAAATTAGAGCATATGTAACATGATTATAATGTAACGACAAACAATTTTATCCAAATATATCACACTTAAAAGGCGAAAGTTTATGAGTGAGTATGTTTGTTACTTAATTATGGCTTAAGCGATTTAAATAAAATTACTTATGAAATCAGCCGACACTGTGACACATAGGCTAAGTTTTACTGTGAGAAAATCTCTTTTACCGCGGTTACTTCTGTAATTAAGAAAAAACTGCTCATTCTGTATGAAAATTAAAACTTAGACCAAATTTTTAAGTAACTATATGTTCAAATCCTTTCAATATCTTAAGATAAAATTATTATCTTTTTTTTTATTTAGGTCTGTCAACAGTTGTTACATTATTACATGAGTACATATAAAACTACTAAATAACAATTCACGCTAAATTACAACTAATAAAAGACAAACACAACATGCACATTACAACTAGGTATTAATTGCGACACTTATATTACATTTAATAAAAATAAATTACAACAACCAATCATGATAGTAATTTCGTATTGCTCTTCGATTTCTACTTAAATTGTCAGATATATCCAGGATATTACTAAAGCCATTGAATAGTTTGTATATCCTCGGGACAAGGAAATGCTGACTAGCTGTTGTTTTTCTTATAGGAAGTGCAAAAAGATTCTTAATGTTTTGGCGAGGGTACCGAAAGGAATACTAAACTGCTCTTGATCTAGGAACTGAGGACAATCAATTTTTACTGAGCAACTTGAGGAAGAAAATGAGGTCTACCATTAGTCGTCTTTTTTCTAGTACAATTATTGTAAACAGATTAAGCCGATCGTCATAACTCTTTTAGCTTTGCCTTCTACAAAAGTCAAATGCCACAAAAACTGCTCATACATTATAACATTAGACACAAAGTCAAATCACCTTATACCCACACCGAAATATAAAAATTTAATGTCCAAACAAATAGAAACAATACCCATCCATCAAAGCGAGAGCTTCCAAATGCAATTTACGCTACTAAAGTGCGTAGCGAAAATTTGCACTGATCGTTTGGGGTGAATGCATTTTTGTAATCGTAAGTAGCAACATGACAGGGGTGAGGCCGGGGTCGCGGGTCAAATATCTGGCCATCACTATTCTATACACTCAGCTGTTGATTGTCACAGTAAAAGAGACGTTATGCGCGGAACCATAGTGGGTCGTAAATTGGGGCGAATTTTATAATGGCGGACATTGTGTTGCGATAATATTGAAGACATAAATTTATGTTACAATTAGTGATATTTGATTTGACATTTTTGAGTGCGTTCTGTTAATGTATAATATTAACATTATACTTTTGAATAGGTGGTAAATTTATCACCTCTGATCTCAAGTATAAAACAGGGCATATGTCAGTACTGACAATGATATAATCGCCTACATCATTGATAAATTATCTAATTTTGAACGAAAATCGACCAAGATGTTCTAATGTTTGTGGACTAACGACAACAACTGATGCAAATAAAGAAGGGTTGAAAAGTTAAGGTTTAAATATCAACGCGCCAATAACTATCCATTTCTCAACTAACATCACCAAAACACCAGGTCTAATGCGGATTGTTGAATGTTATCGACTACCAACCCGAGATGGGTGTTGCATTGTATTGGTGCTGGCTACCACCGGTCTAATGTGTCTTTCACAGCGTCTTTTTAAACAAATATGATAGATACGTATGCACTCTTTGTATAAAACTAATCAAATCTAATACTATATCTTTTATTGTATATAAAATAGAGCAGGTGGCCCCTATTAACGGAAAAATAAGTGTAGACCTCAGACCAGGACTTTGTTATTCCAAACCTTATGATTTGGATACTAAATTTGATCTAGGAATAGTTAAAGCAATACGTACATAATTACGTAAGTACAATATGTGCGTTTTTTTTAAATAACCATCAATAAAACACCGTGTATCAGAACTGTGTTCATTAACCAATCTTTATTAAGTCACTCCACCTCGCACGTGATTGATGGATGTAGCCTTAATGATTATTAACTGTATAAATTATACAAAAGCTAAATTTACGCTCAATCACTTATAGCCAATATAAATTCCGTCGATGTTCCTTGAAACGCTGTGTCAACCTATCAATCAGTGTAAAAATTCCCGTTGATCCCCTTAATTTAATCAAAGAGATCGCTTTGGCTGGTCATGGGTAAGAAAAAACGGGATGACGCAACGTCGACACGGTAATATAAAATTTTCATGGAAAGGGCGGGGGTACGAAGGGGAGGGGGCGGGGCGCCGTTGTAATATCCAAGTCGAGCCGAGTAACCAATAAATTACAATTTGACATAAACAAAACCCCACTCTAGTACACGTAGCCCCGAATTATTTATTACAAACACGGCTAGGTATTTTATACCGTCAATTGCTTTTTATACATGTGTGCAGGAATTTCCATTGAACATAGCTGTCCATGCTATTGGCTACTTAACGTGTGATGACTATGATTTTGAGTATAATTTTAA
>PQWD01010197.1:0-127559 GCA_019425675.1 Leucinodes orbonalis | reverse complement strand
CCCATGCTAACATCTGAGTTGAGATATAGTATCACTGTGTCTTATCTGAACTGGTGGATAAGTTCACAAGTTCAGAATCACTCAACAAGCAATGGAGCGAACATTGCGCGGGGTCTCTCTTAAAAATCTGTAGCGGAACTAAGGTAAACACAGCCGCACCGATGGCCTTTGGAGTAGACGTGTTTTGGAGTGGAGACCTCGTCTTGACATAGCGTAGGACGCTCTCCGGCCCGATGGACCGACGACATATGAAAGGTGGAGCCTGGATAAGAAAAGCGGAGGACCGGGATATTTAGTGCAGATTTGGAGAAGCCTTTGTCTAGCGCTCGAATGCGATAGGTTAAAGAGGGATGCAAATTTATAATAATAATAATAATAAATCATTTATTCATAACCCAACAGTGATATCTTTACAAGCAGTATGCAATACCACAGATTTAATAATATATACATTGTTCGGGGTTTATATTACAATGCTGATTCAAAGGGTGAGTCCCTGACATGGAAACTAGTAAAAACTGTATTTCCCATATCAGTGATTCCTCGATATTTTTAGTTTTTCTTTATAAAAAGATTGGGATCAATTTTCAATGCACAAATATTGTGCAAATATTGCACAAATATTTTTTATTGTAAAGGTCAATAAATAGTTTTTCTTTCTTTCAATATAAATGTTAATTTTATAACTTTAAAATGTGTTAACGAAATTAATTCTACGGTGGAATTGTTACTGCTGTGGCTGCTGTGGCTGAATATACATATATAAAGCCGAACAGTCTCCGACTAACGCGAATGCTCGTCTCCATTGGCATGTAATTTGTTAATTACAAAATCGGATCAGTGCCCCCGCATAGCAAGCCTCTAATTCAATCAGACATCCCCACATAAATAGGCTCGTCACACGAGGCACTGAGGGCCCATTGAGCGCGCACGTGTGTCCACAAAGGACTAACCCGACTCGCTGCGGGCAGTCCATGCTAAGGGCTGTCAGAAAACTTTAGAGACTCAGATTTAATTAAATATTTTTATTATTTTCAAAAGATTTAGTGCAAGCTCGATGGCAAAATGATTAGTGTGTTCTGTTACCGATCGCAGAAGTTAATTAGCATATTACCTAACGCAATTAACCAATGCTGGCTTGGCTGAATATAACACGAATAGTTGACTTAGAGCCTCTGTGTGGAGTATGTTCGCTACTTATACGTTCATTATTAAGCAAATTTAAGAAGTCGAGGTTCTCTTTAAATATTCGGTAATGGCTTTTAAACATATATTTTGTAAATATGCTCTTTATTTCCTTCGTAGGTATAAAAAGATATAGTGAAGCTCGATGGATTTGATGACTAGTGCATTCTGTTGTCGATTGCACAAGCTAAGCAACTATCACAATAAACCATTGCGATGGTTGGCTGGCGATGACGATGGATGGTTTTGGATGGGTGACCTCTAAATATTATCTCGAGGCCTTCCGTGTTCGGAAGGTACGTTAAGTCTTGGTCCTGCCTACAATTTTAAGATTGAGTTGTTAGCACTCACCAATCCCTACTGGCTTGCGTGTCATAGCCATACTTTCATAGCCATGTTCGCTTTCGAAAGGCATGTCCTTGCATGGGACGTCATAGGCGATGATAATAGATGTGTAGCCATTTCAACCATCATGTTAGACAAAGCATAGAAAAATGTATAGAATGAGTTGAAAACATTAAAAAATTGGATCAGGTTCAAAAAATTGGCTCGTGCTTGCTGAGCTCACAATCCATATTACTTTATTTGATTTAAAATAAAAGAATTGAATTTTGGATTCTGGTATCAATCTGATATATTGTCGTTAGAGACAAACAAAATAAATAAAAAAAGGTCCTAATATAAAAATTTTATTATTCGTCAACTCCATAAACTTTTTAGGTAAAGTTGACAACCCTATTACGAAGTGAGAAATTTCACAATTGTCAAAGTATTGAAGTTAGGTGTGACGTTTATAAGAAGCCAATATAATGGCCCAGTATGAGACTATTGCTTACGTCTCCTTATTCTTTGATTAGAACACCGCATTGTATTGGTTAGATATATTTGCCATAATAGAATTCTTGAGGTAGAGTATTCGTGCAACGATTAAGCGTGTCGTTTGAGATATTGCATTCAATTTATTAACAAGGGTATGTGGTTGTCATACATTTCAATGAGTTGAAAGATGTTTTTGGTGCTAGTTAGAAACTTTATATATAAAATACCAGATCATAGCCTTCGTAAGCTATTAATTTCTTGGGAATCTTTGGCAATCGGGAACAATTGATCGAAATTGTCAAGCATTTATATTTGATTATTTCCATTTAGCTAATGATTTAAATCATGTTTTTAGAATGACTTTACATTTTGTAAATTGTAAAATCTATGAAAGAACTTGACGGCCACTTTGTAATTATCAAATATCTTAATATTCTATTATGTCAAAATTATAAATACCGTAGCTGAGGAGGACCAGGTTTTCTGGTAAAAGTAGGGGAGATTGATGTTCAGCAGTCGACTGCGATAGCTTGAAGAGCGAGAGATGTACTCTAGCATAAGTACTTAATTTCAAAAACCGTATGAATTCACATACTAAATATTTTGGCTTAGATCAAAAGCCGAGAACAAATAGGTACAATTGTACAATCACCAATAAAACCTTTATGAAGTGCCTTTACACAATTTGAAGTAATTTATAGCAAATGAGCATTTCATTCATGCTTTAAAGAAGTAAAAAGACACTTATATATGTACTTTACAAAAGTACAGTCTTGCGCGTAACGAATTAGGTATAGATTCAATGAACTGGTCCATTGAGTAGGTTTTCTTCAGAATTCTCGATACGAGGATACAATGAGTGATTGTGAAGTGGCAGTTTATGAGGAAATACCGATTTAACGCTCGAGAAGAATGGAACGTACAGTCAGACACAATATGACAAGTGTATTTGGTGTGAGTTAGCTCATACTTCGGTACCTATTTAAAATATAAACCCCTCCTTTTTTTTAAACTAACAGGTTATTCCTTGCCCTCTCATGTGATGCTTCGTGGTGATTCAGACGAAGATGGAGCATTGTCAACCTGAAAATACCTATTCAGTGTTAACTTTAGAAAGCCCAGGTTATAATATACTGAGTTTGACAAACACAGTGCTTCTTCTTTTATAGATTAGGTAGTTATACTGATGAGCAATCGGACCAACACTGGTGACAGAGTTTTTAAAAGCCTTATGGTTTCCGCCGGGGTTATATGTGACGACCATCATGTCGGCAGACGGGTCAGGCAGACGTGTCCAATGGCTTTGTGCCCACCAAAGTACGTAATTATGTTTCATTTCTAGTCTAGTGCCTGCAATTTCCAAAAATAAACCGACGAAAATCGATTTTTATATAGAAAATATGAACAATATTATAAAAGATCGATATTAATATTAACTTGATTATGAACGCAACTGTACTTGTCCAAGTGGCATGCTAAGGAAATGGGAATTTCATGCAAAAACAGTATGAATTGGTTTTGGTGGGGTTTAACATAGTCTGCGGGAAGCCATAGAGGCCATCCGCACGACGACCGTTGGCTAATCGATTGCGCACACGCACCTCATTCATCCGATGGGATTGAATGAGTGACGTCATTAGCTTCTTGTAACAATACATAATCTTATATAATACTTTTGCGTTGTGTTTCGGAACGGAAGCCTAAAAATTCCCCATTCCTCCTCTTTATATTTCCTCCCATATGGAATTTTCCCTCTTATTTTTTAAGTTTGGAATGCACTAATTGTTTCTTTGTAGTTACAAGTGGGGATATCAGTTACCACCACGCGGATCGTTTAATTCGTTTGCGGACCTTTGAAATAAACAAAACAACACAGTTATGGTGTATTTACGAAACGATATGTCATCGTAAAAATAATGGCATAATTATTATGGCACGAAAATGTATTTATTTGATTGTAGGAGGGATTGTGCTTACTTTACATACGATCATAACGCAAGTTATCCCTCAGGTATAAGCTACAGACTGGAATCGATATAACATAATTGTACAATAATCTAATTTTTTAAAGCATTACTACTTAATTCCTTGTCGTATTCTCCTCAGTACTCTGATAAGTTTGAACAGAGGTAGAATTTGACATTCATAAGTGTTCTCTAAGAGCCTAAATTGAATAAAGACATTTTGATTTATACCGTTACAATAATGACGTCATGTACAATCTTGTGGGAATCCTTACAGGTCATCCGCACTCTACCGTTGAATATCCGTTACACGCAATCGGACTTTACTCTAACCGTTAACCAGCCAGAGACGCCTTTAAGTGTTACAAAAAAATAGAGTTTCCATTATGTCTGGATTTGTGGCGGTCAATAGGTTAATAAGCTGGGTAACTGGGGAATTAACTGCGATCAGTGATATTGCTTAAATTATCTGTTTAAACTGTTGTAACCAAAATTCAGTCAGTTTACTGTAGTAGGTAAGTGTAGGTTTGCAGATTGTGTATGTCTGAAAATAAATATTTATATAAAAAACTGGTTGTCGTATTTTAAAAGATGCAATCGCGATTTTATATAAATATTGCTTTAAATTTCACTATTCGGTGACATTGAATAAAACTCACTTTCAGATATACCACGATTTAATCAAACTAAGTTTCAAAATTTTATTAATTATTTTCTCGACGTTTATACCTACCAAGGTAATTTTGTAGTTATCATGGTTAAGACCATGATGACTATAATAAAAAAAGTTGGATGATGGCACAATATACTAAATTTCAAAACTTTCAAGATTTATAAAGTATCATGAACTTAGAAACAAGCGAACTTCGGCCAAATCACCGCTTATTTCGCGGTCATCAATTTCGCAAAAAAAGAGAAATGGGTAAAAAAAGCTATATATAATTGCAAAAAGTGCGTTGGCGGGACGACGGTTGAAATTACGGGACACATAATGAGCCCGTATGCCCAGCATGGGTCCGAAATTCGATCAATAGGAATTTATTGCCCAGATTCGCAAAGGCCCGCGCTTCCTTTCAAATTTCGATTGTGTTGGGAGGAAACTTTTCGCAGGGTTCCGTAAATTAATTTGAAATACATTAAATATAGATTTTGGTAGTGATTCGGGCATGCAACATTTTCTTAATTTAATAAGTATCATAATTCAAATGGCGGTGCCAACCATTTAAATAATTTCTAAACGGTTCTATATAACGATTTTCTAGAAATATCACTGAAAATATCTCCCTCACTAATAATACGTTTTTAATACCTATTCTTGGACTAATATTCTTCAAAATCCTTCATTGATCACTTTATAGCATCTATTCACTTCATGTTTTATTTTCTTTTAATATAAACATAATTATAATTATTATAATAGGCTTATTCTTATTATAAAATCCTACAGAACCATTACAAGAACTACATATACGAACTTAGTTCTTTTTTCTAAACTAGATAATAGGGCGGCGCGAGCGCATTATTACGTGCGAGCCGAAATGACAGCAAAAGTTACGCCCACTTTTTTAAATCTTTTTGTTGAGGTCTTTAAAAGTTTTTAAAAGATTCTAGAATACGGGCTTTGGGTTTTCGTTGTCTTCTGTCGAAAGTTGATTTATTTGTGCTCGGGTCCTGAGCGTTGAGCATTATAATGATAGTATTTTTTATGCGGAATCCATAAAGTCACTTCCTACTAGAAAAATAATTTGTCTAATTTATTATTACTAGAAACTAAGATAAACCATTTGAGGAGTATTTGAAAAAATGCTCTCATGCTGAATAAGTTCAAGAAAAAAGCAAGGATTATTCTAGTCATTGAAATTATTGTATTATATTGAAATCTCCAGTTTTATTGCTTCGCACAAATTATTGCATTGAACTAACTCAAATATATAACATCTTCTTAACTTACATGTTATTCTTTAGAGTAAGACTGGGTGTCATTTTCCAGCATTCAATAATTAGACACTAAACAAACCTTTATCAGTCGATTATATCGAATGCTCATAATAATCATAAGGCATTCTCAAAAAACTGCAGACACTAGAAAATGATGTCAGAAATAATTCATGCCACCTTTGTGTATAAGGAAATAAAGTAAATTTTGGTATAACCTTCACGCCAAATTGTTATCCTCAAATTGATAAAAGCTTCTTCTGCTGTACGATTAACGTCCTTATACCTTGCGAAATATGGTCCTACCGCTAGGATTCAAAGCGTACCCATAACAAGCATAAAAGTGAAGAATATCACTTGATTTTTAAGGGGCACTTAAATTCTAAGTTTCCGTTGAATTATTTTGTTACGGCTATCCATCAAAAGAGAGCCCTACTCTTCTATTGGACATCGCCGCCCGATCATTTCCTGTGCCCGAGGGCTAGGATTTCGATTTTTGCAATACAATTAAACTTTTTAATGGCGTTTTTTTTTGTTTTTTTTTTCGGTCAGTATTATGTTACAGAATGAATGCTTTTTTGAAGATAAGAACTCTTTGGTGTTGTAGGTATACCATCACTTTTTAAACCGACCCCTGGCTATTCTTTTTTTCTTTGATGAATAGACCCGCTTTATGCGCGATAAAGTAGCCGCGGATTTAAGAAAATATGTGCATCTGTCGTTTACTTTGTAGTAAAGTAATCTTAATACAAAAAAAAAGTGTTACTGGTGGTAAGTGATGCGTCTGACCATGACAGAAGCAGTGTTGGAGGAAATTCATAACAGAAGGTAGTCATTGTTTTCCGTCAACAATGCCCTGCGCCGTCTCTCAAGACGACAGATGTTAATTCTCTTTTACATGATAATTTTACTAGCTACCTCCGCCTCTTCCCGAAACACAGAAGCGCAGAATACTCCTATTTCACGGGACGGTATCGTGCACTGCGGTAGTACCTACTAAAACGACTCAGTACCGAGTCTCTCTCTCTTTAACCAGTTGCAGTGCACTGCTGGACATAGGTCTCCTACATTTTACGCCAGATATTCCGGTCCTCCGCTTTCTTCATCCAGACACCTCCATGCATCGATCGGGGTGTACTACGCTACGCATGCCAAGACGCAGTCTCCACTCCAGAACTCGTCCAGGTCAACGGCCATCAGTTATGCGACATACGTGGCCAGCCCACTACCACTTTAACTTGCCGATCCGGCGAGCTATGTTGGTAACTTTAGTAAGTCTACCACCACCTAATGGTCAAAGGACATTTTTTCAAAAGGGAAAAGGAGCGGGAGAGGAAATGAAGGGAGCGCAGAATGATGTATTTGACCTCCGAATTAATTTGAATATCTTCCACCAAAACCTACTTATATAGACTTCTGCTGGAAAGGGATGATAAAGCCAGTTTACGCAAATTTCATATTACACGTGTACGTGTAGGCATAGTTCGATCTTGTTCTACTCACATTAACGAAATTGCAGAACGGAAGTATTTTGTAATAACTTATTATAGTCAGTTAAGTCGGCGTTATTAAGTCTGTAATAAGTCTGTATAACACGCTATTAAAATTAACTCAAATAAAAAAGGTGTGCAAAAAACACGTGATTTTTTGCCACCGAACTAACTGTCGAAAATTCACTCGTCACCCAGAAATCCGAAAATTCACGGTTTCCGGTAAAAAACTGGAGCAGTGTAATTTAAGACCGCAAGAAATTGCCGCTACACACGTGCAATATTTTTTGGCCACTTGTAGTTTTATTTTGAAACGAAAAAGTAACTTCAAAAATGGGCAACAACTTTTAGGGTGTCTAAAAAATTAGGGAGTCGTTATTAGTAGTTTTTGGCGGCAAATATTTGGCGACACGTGGATCTGATTTGCGGTTAATGGATGCGTGTTGCTTCCTTTTGCAGATAACAAGCTCAGTGCGCGTTCGGTGTTAAGTTTTTGAAGGATGCTCATTATTATTATTACGTTTAGGAAGTGTAACTAGTAAAATCTTGAATACAAAAATTTTTTTGTACCTTCTTAAGGTCAACAGACTACTGCTGTACTAGCACCCCCCTCTCATCCTCTCATCAACTACTTATAGGATTGCGGCTTCCCTTCCATACCTTAAATACCTAGAAACTTTTACATAATTTTTAATCTAACAAAGGTTCATCTATTATTCAGCCGATCCGGTAATATAATAGACTCTCAATACGCCGAAAGATCGGAGTATGTGTCCATTACTCGAGTTTTCCGTAAAATGGTAACGGTTTTAAAAAGGAATGGAATTCACTCCAAACAAGCCGACCAATTCATACCGAAGCATCTCTCACTCATTCCGAAATTTTATTATATAAGTGAAACTAAAAGCCGAAATATAAATCAATATTCGTAAATTAGGAAACACTGTCGCCCTAAAACAAATCGGAAGCGACTAAGTGTTACAAAACCACACCTAATTATGAGCTCTTACACTCGCATAATGACTTCCTGAGCCTCAGAAAGTCCTTGCAATTTCCTATCACCGTAATACACACTAATGCGACTTTCATGTCACTTACAAGGTGCTGGAACAATGTGAAGTGGTCACTTAAACCGTAAAAAGTGACAGGTTTTAAGAGGGTATAAAAATTAGCAGGTTTTCAACTCTTGGCCCTTGCTGTTAAGTGCTATTGTGGCTAAGTGGATTTATTAAGAGCCTTAAAGTAAACAAAAAGATGAAAATACTTCTTAGGCCAGGTAGACTAAATAACTTTTTTTAATAGGCAAAAATTTTGTGCATCTAATCGTTGCCATGCACAATTGTCTTGAGTGTTGCAAAATTATCTTGAGTGTTAAAGAAATAATAATTTTACTTTTAAATACCGAACCCAATTCTTTTTTTTTTAAATTAGAGTAGCAAAATGGAAATCATTTTTTTAAGATCAACCACAAAGGTTTTAATCTCTGTTTAGCTATACACCAAGGTTTAATTTATTTAATGCCCGCGCAAAAAATTTTACCAGAGCCTTAATGCCTTAGTTATTATCTTCCAGCCCTGTGGTTGAAGCACTAATAGTAGAAATAACCACTGACCTTACACGTGTTCAAACGCATTATGTTTGATTATCTGTAACATAAATTTACAATAATGTAACATGCAGTGCCCTGAACTCGTATAATGATATCGTACAATAGCTTGACATAGGTCTGCCTTAATCTGCACCAGACATCCAGCTTTTACAAGCCAGCACCGAGTTTCCTTTTTCATATCTTATTTTGATTATAGTAATGATACTAAGTGGTAGACTCGGTACTGAGCCGTCTATGTAGATATCGTCTCGTGAAATAAAATTTGCACTTCTGTGTTTCGGGATGAGGGCACTATAGCTAGTGAAATTACCTGGCATCTTTTGTCTCCGGTGACGGGCGCAGTGCGCATTGATGAAGAATAATATCTGTCTATCAGTTATTGGTCTCATCCATGCCACTGTTATGGTCAGGCGTATCACTTACCATCCGTCCGGACGGTCCTGTACACTAAGTAAAATAAAATAAACACATTTTGATAAGCAATGAAAAAAACGTAACGCAGACTTGCAAAAAATATGAGAAGCTGCGTTTAATAACGACATTCTAATTTCGAATAATTTACGCTGGATATAAATAAAATAATAATAAAATAAAATAGGTTATTTGCAATAACATATGTACATCTAAACTAATGGTCAGAATCCTTTTAAGCTAAGTTAGCCTGTACTAGGATACTGCTCTTCCTTAACAAGTTTATCTTGTTATAATAATTAATAATAAGAAACAAAAATAAAAAAGACAATTAGACTAATGAAATAATAAAAAAAAGAAAGTGTGGTGTGTGCGCGTGTGTGTGTGTTGTGTGTGTGTGTGTGTGGTGTGTGTGTGTGTGTGTGTGGTTGTGTGTGTGCGTACGTGTGTGTGTTGTGTGTGTGTGTGTGCGCGGCCGTGCGTGCTTGCGTGTGATTAGACAACCTTATATCAAAATAACCATCATTCACGAAGTTCAGTCCCGTGCAGCTATTTGCAAGCTCTTTATTACGTCATACAAACATAAAGAACTGTTAATCTCGGCACTTTTGCCGCTATTATTTCTTTGGTGACAGATATCGAAGCGTGAACTGGTTTGGCAAAGTTGTATGCTATTCTTCTCCATCTCGAATTTTAATCCCGAGCCCTTGTATTCATGTTTTAAGGCGAAATTTGATCGATGAATGATTTTTTGGAACAGCACCATAAAACTGAATTTGTTAAGAGTTGCACCAACAGCATTATCCGAATTTCACGCGAGACCTATTTGTTTTACGGCTGCTCTGTTCCACACAAAAGGTTCTTGTAGAGTTGAATTTTAAAGGCAAGTGGCCTGTTATTTTCACAGTACCTGAGTTTGGAGTTGGTTCACATTGATGACGACTGCCCAGTATTGTGTTCGGGCTTAGGGCTGTTAAGATGAGCCTGTAAGACAGATCGCAACGAAGGTGTCACGATAAGGTTCTTAATGTCACCAGTTATAGACAAGTATTGTCATCATTTTCTGATTGATCAATCAGGAGATCTAACATGGTTTTCAAACACTTATTCGAAACACAAAATTTATTTTTTAAATCATGTTTTAAAAAAATTACTCAAATTAATTGATGTCTTAAACATAATTTAGCATGAAACAGTAAAAGGTCAACTCCCTAATTTTGTTTAGAGTCTTTAATTATCCGTGTGGTCCTTCATAGCTTCACCTGGCAAGAACCTACCTACAGTATCTACAAAAGAGAACGCTAATTGTCACAAAATATGTCACCCACCCAATTACGTTCGGCCGTCCCCGCGTCGGCATAGCGACATGCTTTTCCATTAAAACCAAATACAGTCAAGAGATTCCGATGCTGTGCTATGCTGCTAACCATACAGGGAGCGCGTGGGTCGGCAGCTAATCTTCAAAGGCGGTCGCGGCACCCTCAATCGGTATTGTAAAAGGTTGTGATAATACCGTACTTGTACTTATTTGTTATTCTTATTGGTGACTCGACGGTTTTTGGATTTTCAAAGGCATTTTGTAGGTAGGTATGGTCATACCTTTTTATAATGTAACAATTGAGGAAGTGAAAATAGAGCGTCGGTGGCTCATTCGTGAGGACTGTTGCCTTCCGATCTGAAGAATACAGATTCAAATCTCGCCACGAGCTAATGTATTTTCAATATTATATATGTACGTTTATCCGACGCTCTCACAGTGAAGGAAAATATCGTGAGGATACCTGCGCACGCCTACGAATTCAAAGGTTGCGCGTGAAGCCGACCAATCCGCACTGGGCCCGCGTGGATGACTAAGGCCTGTACACCCTTTCGGGTAGGCTAGTGCCCCTCGGCAGACGTATATGAGCTAATGATGATGAAGTGAAAATATTGAGAGCTTAATGGTGTGGTGGCTAGAGCGGAAGGTTAACGATCGTCCAACTTGAGCAGCTATGATAAAGGCTGTTCATCGGAAGGGTGGATGAAAAATAATATCTCGTGTCCTTGCTACGGAAGGCCCATTTAGCAGATGTTCTTTTCACTTACTTAAGATGGTAGTACTTGAAGTTCCACATTTCTTGCCACCATTGATTCAAGTAACCAGTATATGTACGCTATGTCGCAAAGTCATCTTGTTTGCACTCGTACTCTCTTTATTACATTGCCTGATCCGATGTGGCGAGTATTTTATTTGTATTATTTGCATTTAAAAATAATATTTCTGGTCATTGCTTTTTCGGTTGAGTGATTATTTTTCAATAGTTATGCAGTAATACCGACAAAGTAAGTAACAGGTGTGGTTTAGTCCACATCCCTATTGAAAATAGAGATTAGTTCATTTTGTGCCAAATCCTAGAAAAAAACCTAGAAGTTTTTTGGTATAACAAATGATCATGCTACCAAGTAAGCCGTTAAATCTGTTTCACCTCATTTCTCCGCTTTCCACCTTAAGTGACTTTTCACAGGCTGTTTTTCAATCGATCCGAAACATATCCTATTTTTGAGCACCACCATACAAGACTATATACCTATCCATCATTCGGTAAATGGTGCATTGTCACATATCTTCTGTATAACTTGCAATGATAAAAGTCATAGTTAGCAGCTGTGACGGAAGGTAAGTCAACATCAATGTAACGCGTCTAACCGTGACATTCGTCGCGAAATCGAAAAAGCCGTTGCGGATTTGTCAAAGGGGGAAACGTCGCTAAATCAATGGACATATGTTTGTAATGCTGACACCCGTTCAGCGCATCGAATCAGCGAAGAAAGCCCGTACAAATCCCTAAGAAATAACCGAAAAACCGAAATTTTTCTGCGATTCGACACAGCGTCGCGATTTCACGGTGCCCTATTACTGCGTCCTGGTGAACTTAGTTTTCGGTCGGGGTAATTTTAACTTTACTAGATTGATTTAAGGTTTATATTTTCTTGTTGATTTAATGGCAATTTGAAGGAATAAAGGTACAACCTTTGAATTCATAGTGACGTGGGCGAAGGTGTCGTAGACTTTTGTCGGACTAGTTGGATCGGAACGAATCGCGTTTAGAAATGACACCGATTTATCATTCTTAAACATAAACTCGGCGTTCGCTCTATACCTAAATGGACATCCCCGATACTAGTTAAATGTCACGTTTTCAAACGGTTTTTGTGAAGTCAAATAAATGGTCTGCTGTCGCTATTTTGTACATGTTATGTTACGTGTCTTATGTACTCGTAGCAAGATACCTTATATATTAATCCGGAATTTAAATATAGTCTTAAGCCAGTTATGCGAAATGTCATTGCACACAATGCTAATATTAATGTTATAATAAATTTCTATGACTATTTATTTTGTAAAATAAATTATAAGGTTATTATAACTTTAACACCGTTTTATCTTTAACAAGTTTTTGTGTTTATTTTTATACGAGATTAGAACAATATATTTCAGATTATATGTAGAGAAACATTATTTATGTACCGAGTATAATCTGATGTTTTATATTTTTATGCACGATTGAGTCGTACGTCGGCTTCGGGTATTTTTAAACTCCCATGCGAGTAGGTGGCGTACTCGGACCAATGGTCTCCCACAAGGTAGTGTTATGGCCCCTATTCTATTTAACATTTTATACTAATGACCAACCTGACCATTCGGCCACTAGGCGATTCTTGTACGCTGATGATTGACGATTTTTCGGCGGTTGAGAGTAACCTATCAGAGGCTCTTTGCCGGTTGTCTGAGTACAATGTAAAGAATTATTTAAGGTCGAACCCTTCAAAAACAGAGACGTGTACATTTCATTAGGTAAATCGTGATGCCAATAGGACTTTGAATATCTCCTGCAACACTTTGCATATCACATTTAACTTGTGAATCCATATCGACTCGATAATAATTAAACCACGATTATTCTCAAAACTAAATTATCTGCACCTTACGGGCGACTTTCCCTGTTTAGCCGACTAACTTATTGTCTTTAAGAACTGTACATACAGTTTAAATATATTTGTTTTCTTCCAAATTAATTGACTGTATAGTCACGTATGTCGCAGAACCGATGGCCGTTGGAGCAGACGAGTTCTGGAGTGGAGACCGCGTCTCGGCAAGCGTAACGTAGGACGCCCTCCGGCCCGATGGACCGACGACTTGCGAAAGGTCGCTGGTGGAGGCTGGATGAGGAAAGCGGAGGACCGGGATATCTGGCGCGAAATGGGGGAGACCTATGTCCAGCAGTGGACTGCGATAGGTTGAATAGGATAGTGCACTTATTTAAATTGGCATGTTAAATCTGGACGCTGATATAATAATAAAATCAACATAACTGATAAGACAGCAAAACAGTTTAATGTAACGGTTTTGTCGATTTCTGATCAAATTGCCACAAATGACAACGATTGAGTGAATTTCGCAAAACAAATTAAGTACGATATTTCAATCTGATTATGAGCTCGAGAGAGAGAGTTTATTTATATTTTCGTCCAAGTATTTAGGTAACCTACATATTTTGATGATTTGAGAGATTTAAATGTGGTTTCGATTACAACAATTTATATTCGTTTTCAATTAAATGTTTATAGCGCAATTACATACTACTTTGCCCTAACAACCTTGTACACTATAAGTCGTTGCTAAATGTGAAATATGATGGTTGCATACTTGTAAAAATATTCTGAGTTCTTTTATGGACCTAATTGCGTAGGAAAACATCTAACATAGCCATCTTCATAGCCCGTTGGGCAACCTCTCGTCTATACGAATAGATCCTTTAGTAATTTAACACGTTTTACTTCCACAAGTCATAACTGATAACACTCATTAAAGACTTTGCGACGTTTTGGGTCTTCTTTAGTAGTAGTAAGTCGCGTGAAATTTAAACTTATGTATACAACCCGATTTGAACGGTCATTGACTTGTTAACTTACGGTGACGAGTTAGTGTAATTTGATCAATCGCTGTTAGCCACTAGGCATAGATCTCTATTATTTTGAGCTAGATATTTGGATCATAAGCAATCATCGCAATGGTCGGTAGTGAAGAGTGACAGAAAAATATTACCTGAGGTCCCGCTGTACTAAGGAAGGAATGTTTAGATTACCACAAAATCTTGCCGAATTGCCTTTTCACCAGTTTAAATTAAAGATTAAAAAAACCCTCATGAAAAAAGGTTACTATACAATAGAAGAATATTTATCGGATAAAGATGTGTGGTCTTGCACTTAGTGTTCCAGTTACAAAATCTTTGTAATTAATTATTGTAAATCTATGTGTAGGTAAATGACAAAACTGTAACCACTGATATAAAAAGATTAAAAGAGTAACTCGAGTTTCTTGCCGGCTCTTCTCGAAGATCCTACTTATTCCGAACTGGTGGTAGAGTCACAAAAAATATGATAATAATAACAATTGACGATTCAAAAGTATCTGTAACAGATTTATTTGAATAAAGATTTTTTTCTTTCTTTCTTTCTTTCTTTCACCAATCCATTAACTAGTTAGTTGGCCAAAGCAAAAGCGTATCAACCATATTTTTAAGTTTTGATAATATTTGTCATTCATATATACTCGTGTATTATCCAAAGTAAATGTTAAATTATTTTAATTTATAGCTTGTTTCTACAAATATGTTACATAACTTGGTCCTCTGACCATGACACAGAGTGGCTATCGAAATCTGTAAATATTTCTCAATAAAGAAATTTTCTAGATCATTCCTTACGGAATAAATTCCCTCAACCTTAAACTGAATCCTAGTTTTTAAATAATATATACTAATTCTAAATAAAAGAGTTACGTATCGCTTTGTTTGATTATTTCAAGTCTTGTATAAAACCTAGGTGAAGTAATAAGGTACATAATCAAAAATATATGGACTTCACAGGTTATAAGTCGGCTCATTATGATGTTCCATCGTTAACAATACTACAAGTGTGAGCTTTGCGATTGCAATGTGAAATGGAGGTAAAGTTTTCATAATTGGCTTAAATGTGTTGTGTTCTTTTTGCATTAATACAACGTAATGAATATGAATGAAGAATGTAGTGAAACGGGTAAATGTTATTTGTTTCCCATATTTCTGCTTGTATTATTCATTTCTTAACTGAACCAGAACGTTGAAACCTGTTTCAACAAAAACAGGTACATACAATGGAATGGCATTATTTATAAGAGTGTGTTGTGTTGTGTGTGCGAAGGGTCAGGGTTCATAGGTCGCTGAAGTGTGAATAAAAGGGTCAAGTTAATTCTAATCATTTATTTATTAAGACTGGGAGATCAAACGAAAGTCTTGAAATTTCTTAACATTATCAGTCTAAACATAAACCTTAGTCGATAACATAAAACTAACATACAATTGGAAGAACGTGAAAATAAAAAGTAAATAAGGCTTATATACAAAGTAGAGCTAACTAAACAAAATTTATTCCTCAGTACAGTTTACTTAACCTAAAAAGATTGGCACGCTCGGCCCACTTCTGCTAAGAATTTAACATTAAGTAATACACAAATCATCAGGAGTAACTTATTAGTAAAGTCATAAAAGTATTCTAAAAGAAAGTACGTACTTAACTTACATACTATTAAAGCTTTTGTTACTGATATGTTAATTCTAGTCATATATTCTATATAGCACTTTGAAAAATTCGTATAATCAATTACGATCTTGCATGCACTTCGTAGTAGGATCCTCAAACCGACCTTACATAATGCAATTCTAAAACAAGTACATGCAAGATTTAAATAGTTTCTATTCACAAAACTCTTTTCAATATATTCTCTGTATAACTTACATCTAATTAAAGCTTGATTAATATGTACTCTGAATTATCACAGTCTATATAAAACTCTGCCTTAAAACTAATGGAAGACGTTCGATCTTAACATAACGTTATATGTAGTTATTAATTCTGCTGAAGAAAGTTAAGGAGATAGCTGAGAATGGTGCGATGATAACAGTGCAGGCATTAAAGCTGTCTACCAAAACTGTTACAAGTTAATGTATACTAATAGTGGCGCGCGTACGGGATACGAGGGAGCGATATTTATCAAACTAACAATCACAACGGGATATCGATATCGACTAAATCACAAAATATAGCGCTCCTCACTTCCAGTTCACGCACCACTGCACTAAGTCTAATGGAAGACATTGGATTTTGGCTCACGCAAGAGCACGCACTAAATCTACAGTTGGAAGACAAGATTTTGTTTTCACTGCGTTTTAGAAGAAGACGGAGATGGGTGATACTCTAATACCAAATGTTACATACGAAGCAGTCGCTGCGGGCGGTGTAGCAGATCTCACGGACCTCGTTGGCCATGTTGTCGTTGACCTCTTCGTCGGAGACCAACTCAAAACGGTTGGAGTTCAAGATGTTTTGATTCTCGGCATTGTCATTTTCTTCCACAGGCTGCGGTTTCACCGGATCCAAGGGATAGAAGAAATCAGAGAACGGTACAATGACAGGTTCATCTGAATATGCAGTCTTTTGCGATGGTAGGTCAGTGCGGGGCGGCGAGTTGGAAATCAGCTCTCCCAACTTCGACCAGCACTTGTTGAGATTCACACGAGTGGAGGACGCCACCTTTCTAGGCAAACGCGGCTTTGAGCTCTGAAAAGATGGAGAAAACACATTAATCTTCATATTTACAAAATAAAAAAGGCTAAGTCAAACTTTGGGGAGATTCCAAATGTTATTTAAATTCTAATTCAATTAGGAGCCGTAATGCTAAGTAAATATAGACAAGGAAAGGCTGTGTTTTTGTTTACAAAATAGAAAAGATACATACCTGTCGGTTTAGAAGCTTTGCCCAAGGCGAGCGAGGCGACGCTGCCTCCTTCTGGGGTGAATCTTCATTCTTAGCCAAACACATGATTAACAACTACGAACTTAGTCTACGATTTAAGACTACGTATTTACAATGCGTGTAGAGAGCACGACACGCACGCACGAAGGCTTGGGAAGGAATGAATGGTTCAGGAAGGGCGGTGCTGTATTTATAGGGATCGGTGCGCGCGTGCGCTGTAAGCGGGGCGGCGCGCGCGCAGCACGCGAGCGGTAGCGCGCGCTACGTACTGGTTTTTACGTAGTTCTACGAACGGAGGCTTTGACACGCCGCGGAGTACTATGATTGTGTATTGATGACTAACGACGAACTGTGATTAAGGTTTGTTGTTGTTTTTGCTGTCGATTACGCGGTCCTATATTTTGATGTAATCTCAGATGAGATAATATTGTTTTTTATATATAAATAATATAGAGTGTCGGCGTCGTTCTTACCCGAATTTCAATGAGAGGAATCGTTCAGGATCAAAAACCTAAACGTTCAGATTGGTTTTTAATTTGAAGAGTTTGAGCTTTAATGTGATATTAAGACAACGTGAAGATAACTACAGATTCTGCTTGAGCATTTTATCTATTGCAATTGATACCTTCATTACAACTTTATAAGATGAGCGACTTTAGATTTTCAACATCCCGCCATAACTCAAGCCATATCTATCCAAAGACAGTTTTATAATACTAGTATATTTAAATTAAATACGCGTAGGAAATAATAGGTATCTAAGCGAAACGCAGTGCCGCTAGCCTCGGTCGTATTTATAAGCTAAATTATCTCTTGTTCCTAAGGCTAGTTCTGGATCATGAATATCTAGTATGAATCACACCGCACCTGGTCCTAGATAGATGTGTTCCGCTGTATACATTGTCGTTTCCTTGATAACATGGAAATTTTAGCGACGAGATTGCATCTTCTGAATACAGTTATGTTTTAAAGTCTCTATTAATAGTTGGTCATTCAAAATTTTGTGTTGTAAGAGAAAGTTTTAAATCTTCAGGTTTTACGATATTTAAAAATAATGGAGCATAATTTTTCGCTATAAATTTTATTATTGGTCTGGGTAAATATTATTTGTACCACTTATTAAAAATATTTTTTTTAACTGAAATCATTAACACAAAACCTTTTGATCTCAGCTTAAGATTTAAGTTCCCAAATAGTCTGTAGCGCGTATTAGTACCTACGAAGTCATGTCATGATGTACTTTTTTTTTATATTACTATTAATTACAAAGTTTCGACAAGCAATGTATTTCACATAATTAATTCAATTGTCCGGTGAAGCTGTAAAGGCCATCTGCGGCCAACAGCAGTAGTCAGTTGAAGAAAAAAAAGCATTGCTTAATAACGCCTACCAAATTGTACCTACAATTTTCAATTAGACTATAATTTCAGACTTAATTTAAGAAAGTGTTTATTTCCGAGACAAACGTTTAAATAAACTCTATGCATAGGTCTTTTTATTTTTAAGATTAATTATCTTGAATCGGAAAATAAAAGAAGCTACGCATAGAGCTTATTTACACTTTTGTCTCGGAAATAAAGATTTCATATCTGCCAACCAAGTTGTAGTCTATCTATGGCTACTTTTTCTATAACCATTACAAGTCTACGTCCTAAGGCAACGCACGGAAACACAAACACCGCCTCGGCATGAATCATTTGCACCTGGTGGATAGATAGGTTCCGCCGGAGCCTATCCCAGGCTTCCTGCGATGTTGCCGTGCTCCCGTGCAAATCACGAGCCTTTGATGAATAATTTCCTTTGGCCAGTATGCATAATAGCTGTAATGGCTAGATAGTCATTAATGATTTTAATATGTTATATTTTATTGACATCGATTTATGACGTTTACGAAGATGGCGATCGTGGTTCTGACTTATACAGCATTTTACTTAGGTATACCTAAGTATAGTAAGAGCCTTAAAATAATTAACGATAAAGTAAAGATCAATCTCGAAGTACGATTTTATTTTGTTTCGGCAACACTTTCCACTGTGATATAATATTGTGTATATAAACGATATTATGTGGGGTATTCTAAGGTCGATAAGGTTAGAAGGGCTTTATAAATAGTTTAATATTATAATTCGAGGGTTGCACTCGCGTTTACTATATCCAATGTATTACAATTATCACAATTTCTTTTTCATAACCATTTGTGGATTTAGAGACTTAAGTAATCAAGTTATGAGCAGTGACTACCAGTGTGATTACTACTTAACTAACAAGGGGTAATCAGACGCAACTTTATTGTTTTTAAGATGACTAACATAAAATTTACATAACTGTTTGAACTCATAGTAATCATTAATATGTAAGACCCGAATAATATCTATCTAGATCAACAAATGTATTCTTCGAACAAAGTAGGAAATTTGGGGTTATCGCGGATTCGATTCTTTCTCAAAAATTCGCCTTTAAGTTAGTTGAGATAGTAAGTCCCAATGATTGATACTTTTAAAGTTCTGCCGAGGAAAAAACCTAACAGGCATTTTTATTTTCCGTTTAAAATAAAGTATTTTTGATTCCATAAATAAATAATTATAATTACTTTTTTCCGCATTAAATTCAAAATTTATGACGTGATGTAAAAAAGAGCCGTGGCGTTCAGATATTTTATTGCAATGCGTTCATTAAATTACATGAATTAAAACGTCACTTAAGAAATACGACGTGCTTGGAATACGCGTATTAGCATCGCCGTTCCCGCTTTTAAATACTTTTGGTAATAACATTGTAAGAGAGTAAAGTATTTGAAGTTGTTCAGCTAAAATGTTATCCTTTATTACTTTAATAATAACATTCAAAAGGCTGTGTTGAGTGTACATTTTTTAACGTAGATAAATAAAATTCTGAACCTTTACATTACAGCTTAAGATTTATTATCTCAATTTCACGGAATCTCAGATCAAAAACATATTACTACCGCCATCTTTTGTGAGATTTACAAAAATAGAAAATTTCCAATAAAGATTCTTATTGAAATATTTAGCTTGACTTATAAGATTGCATGTATGTAATGTAAATAACTACAAATAAGTAAATTAAGTATATCTCCTTAACTGCAATTAAGAATTTTTTCATACATTATTTTATTATTCAAACGCCAAATGACAAGGCAAAACCATCAAAAATAAACAATGACTAATGATTTAAAATGGCCCAAAAAGAAACAGCTCTTCAAATGTAAATGAGACAAAAACCAAACTATCTCATTTCTAAACTTGTAATGCTTGATTAAATCAACCCGTCAGCCCGAACACGATTCATATTCGACACGTTCAAGAATTTTCACAACATAATACTTTCTTAAAAGGAAAAAAATCGTGGACCACAACCCGACCACGTGCATGCCCGTCGAAAAAAGAAACCTTTTTTGTCCATCCCCGCAGTGTAGGGTTACAAATGGAACTCTCGAACGTTACTAGAGTTTAGTGAAGGGGTACAATATAATGGTCAGTTTTACTATCGATAATTTAGATTACATACAATAATAAATATTAGTTGCTTATTTTAATATAGTAATTTTAATATACGACGACATATATGTTCAAATAATTAATTTAAGATTATACTCACGACAAAAATTTAATTTAATTAAACTATATTTATTTGGTGCATTCGGTAGAAATTTGCTTTAATAAAACTATTTATCTTTTCATCAATCACTCACTTTTAAACAAAATAAATGATGATAGTGTACAATAAAATGCATTTTTGTTTTTATATAAAACCAAAAAACATGTACTCGATATTTTCCACTATAAGTAGATCGATAATGAAACCATTTCATGCAACACTAAAGTTATCAAAATGTTTAACATGAAACATGTATTTGTGTGTGTATGGAGCGTGCATAACACACGCCTAGCCGCTACACACCGCTCGGATTGTCATTTATGACGGTTTGTATGGGCGATGGGCCGATGCCGTAGTTTGTATGGGCCCTTTGTCCCCTGGAGTGTTGAAAAGGGTTTTCGTTACGACCCATTGTCTCTTTGTAAGTTATAAATACAAGTGTTATTAAGTGTTTTGCCGATTCGATATTTAGATATTGTGTTAAGGGAATCCGAAAATGAGGATACAACTTTATTTATAATGACGTAGCCGTTTTATAATTATATTCCTTTTACGTTTTACGAAGCTTTAAAGCAATTAAAATCAAACCAAAAATTTTACACATTTGCAACAGTTTTGCATTAAAAATACAAATTTGGTTATAACAGACCTGCTTCAAATTTCGTCTTTGAATATCTAATAATGAAAGTCTCTTCTCTTCAACCTATCACAGTCGACTGCTGGACGTAAGGCTCTTCTATTTATACCCTATAATAAAAAAATGTCGGATTATTTTATAAACCTTTTATTGTATATGGATAATGTTCCATACCCATAGGCTCTTCAGTTAAGTAAATCTTAGCACGCTTTCAATTACTACTATTTATTTTTAGGGCTGGCAACTCTTCAGTAATCAATACAACACGCGCAGGACACGCGTGGAACTTACGTCGGCGTCATGCGGGTAACACTCATTATGGGACAGACAATCTACGCGTATCGATACAATAAATCTACAATCTAGAGTGTTTATTGGAGGGTTGACTTGGACGTAGATATTTATCATGGGTAAGATAATGGGAGAAGAGATTTAGTTATATTTTGATATGACTATAATTAATTTGTTAACAACGAGACAGCTCATCTGTTAAGAGGCTAATCTCTCCTAAATTACACCATTAGTAAATGCCTTAGCTACCTAATTGTAACAGAGAGTTTCATATGTTGATGTTTGATGTTAACGTTTAAAACTGTCCGAAAGATTTTTCAAATTATAGTCATGTTATCCCTTCGAGACATATCATCCAAATCGTGTCCGGCAACGGTGACTTCCAAATGTCTATTCTAGGTTGTTTTATGAAAGGCTCTAATGTGGTTGGCCAACCGATGATATATTTGAAAGTTCGGTACAAAAAGGTCTGCACGGGACAGGGATTTTCAATTCAAAGCTTTCATTTGTGATTGTTCCCGTACATTATAGATATCACTCAATTTCATACAGCTTTTCAATTTCACCATACACAATTCATATAAATACTTATATCGCTTAGGCAATCAATGAGACGCACGCACACGCGTATGACGCGGGCGCGACACACGCCGGCGCCATGCGGGCAATTCATTTATAGGCAAATAGCCTATCAGTATCTATTGTAGGGCAAATATACACTTAATGTTATCAGGGTAATTCTAGAATATTTACAAAACAATATTTTTCCCATTCTATCTTTCGAACTGTTTATCGCTAAGAATGTATATTTTGATACATCTAGACAAGTGGTCCCGTGAGATATGGCGATAGGTTGAACTGTGTCGCAATATTTATTGTATTTTGAAACAAAAATTTAAAAAGTTCGCTGTCCCTTTACTTACTCTGAAAAAAGGATTCAGTAAATCATCTGCTAATATGTTGAATGTCTACTCCGCCCCTGATCCATTGAGATACGAATGGTAGCGGATAATGGCACTAAAACGGTAGACTCCGGTTATAAATTGAAATTAGTACTGTAGTACGAGTAATAAATCTGCCTCAATCGAAATGCGGGCTGCTAAGGCGTTGGAATTTATCACCCACTCTAACTAGCGTTCGACAGTTGGCCTAACTTGTCCTTTGCTGTCTTATAATACGAAATCAATGATTTATTTGATAGAGACATAGACGCGAATTCCTATATTGATTTTATAGCTAATGATAATGAAAAAATTTACGTATTATGTTTGTTTACAGTTACTTACAACGGATCCTAACGTTCCTAAAGTGTCACGTGTTGTCTATATAAAGAAAGATAGCAAAGAAAGAAAGCATTGATTTAATCTAAACATCGCATATACAAGTAAATAATGTGAGAAAAAAACTATGTAGAAACAATTTTACTAAAACATTATTAACAAATATGTGGCGTGCTACGACGTCTAGACTAAGCGGACTCACTCAGAATAAAGGGGGACCAAGGTCACAGTGCAGTTCCTAAATTGTGACGTTAACCTACAGTAATTATATTGGCATATATAAGGCCTCATTGCACCCTACCTAAACCCGCATACGCAATGGAATCCGCTTGCATACGCGTGACCTGCACACGCGCAGCTCACGCTCACGACACGCGAGCTTTAGTCAAAATTATTAGGGTAAGTCTACCCTTATAAATTAACTCCTCACATAATTTTTGATAAGACAAATATAAGCAATTAAGAACGATATTTTTGTGGCTCAATTTATAGCTTCGATTTTTAATTTCAATCATATTGTTCAACACAAATTATAATATCACTATCATCTCTTAGTCGTACTGTACGGCCGCAAGGCAGGACTTCTCTTTATATCCCTCATTTTAGGCAATGTCGGACCGTTAGCTACCTTACAGGTCTACGAGTTAGTGGATGGGCAGAGCCTCTTTCGATATACAGATTTGACTTGAAAACTGAAAGGCAGGCTTTAGCAATCATACCATCGTCCACTTCTAGACATAGGCCTTACGATGAGCGCATACCATCCCAGTCCTGAGCAGCCTGCATCTAACTTTAAAGACTGTATCATTAATGCACGTCCTTGCTTTCTGTACGTAAGTAATTATTTCACGTTTTGATTTAATTTAGAATTAAGCAATATACCCAGTAACTACTATGTCATAAGTCAATGTGAATTCTGATTTGTTTCCTTCTATTCATTGCATGAAATATCATTATTAACTATGAAAAAAAAAACAGCTTAGACAGTTCATTGAACATAATATGGGTCCTATATTCAAAGACACGCGTTTAATACCAACCGGACAGAAAGCCTGTATTTGTATGCATACCTTCTTCATAACAATATCTTCAATAATATATTCAACTAATTCATTGGTCGTACTGATTTAAAATTCTATAGGCATAAGTCAATAAAATTATAGACAATAATCAATGATGCTTACTAATTTATCGTTATACCAAATCAAAAATTACATTGAAGGGGTTTATGGTTGAGGAAATAAGTAATGTCGATACTGATTAAATCTATGAAGTTGTATTATTTAAAAGTTATCGTATTCCATTGTATATTTTAGAACCTCTACTATGTAATTTCATTTATTTAAACCATTGAATTATAATATGTGATTGTGTGATGTGTGATGCATTTTGCATTTTGAAAGGAAACCTCTACCCGAGGTTAGCCCACGGCATCAAGAAATAGCGGTTTCACAAGGGTGAAATGTGTGTAAGTACTAATTTTAGAATACATTTATCAATACGATAGACCCCCAGTCTATGGTCATCAATGTAGACTTCATAATAGCACAGGAAAAAGATATCTGACTCGTGATAAGTATGATTCTTTTCCAAAAAGAAATCGAGATAGATGAAACGAACAATCAATTTTTATTGCAAAGTTCAAATATTCAAATAAGTCTTACGTCGCTGCGAAACCATATATTGCGAAACAGTTAAATTCCAGATGTGTATTCACTGGTCGGCATCTTTACGTATACGGGCAAAATCTAGATACACAACCAGCAGATGGTGTATTGGTTTACATTATTTGTCTATTCCTAGATTTCATCGCCTCTATAAATCCCTAGGAGCTGATTTAAAAACAAATAGGGTGCGGGTGCTTATTATACATAAGGAATCAGGAGCAAAAGAAATAGTAACACGACCGTCGTTATCATAAAGCTAACGTTTGTAAATCAAACACATACAGATATAGTATTTACACACACACGTGAAGGTCCAGTAAGACGTGTAAACAGCCCTCCGCGGACACTTACTTGAGTAAATCCTGTAACCAGATATGCTCACGCGCCGCACACACGCAAACACGCACGCGCGGGTTAGGGTTGCCAACATTTTCATTTATTTACAGAATTCACCAGCAGCAGCAGCGTAGGTTACGTAATTACAAAATAGACTTGCCTTCATGTTATTCATATGTTTTTTAGATTTGGCTATTAATGGACATATTGATTCTCTGATACCTACAAACACATATTTTGCGATTTCTTCGTCACATGAAAATTCTTATATTGTGAGGTTTTAGCATTGTAACATTTGTTGTACTATTTTCTAACCCCACAGTTTTAAAGTACACTGTATATAATACACGGAGATACTTACAAGAAAATATAATCCAGTCACTACCAAACATCTTGAAGACACAAATATAAAAACCGAAATAATAATCTAAAACAATACAAAAATTTACTTAAAAATCCGACTTTAACTGAGCAAACACGAGTCGTGTGCCTACACATACATGGTCGTGTGCCGTTTCTCCCAAACGTGTGACAGCCCTAGAGTCGCGCGCGCACACACGCGCCCCCTAATCGGCGCTTTCCTTCGGTCGTACCATCCCCGTTAAGGGCGCAGGTGCGGCGTGGTGAATGAGTCGTGGGGAACCCGCCTCAACCCCGAGTTCCCACACCGCACCACCTGCTACTACGCATAATTCGCTTCGTAAGCGAACGGTAGTGACCACGTGTATGGGTTTTTTTCTTCGCGGAACACCGGTGGGCACAATTAATTCCGTCTTAATGATGGACCCCGATTTCAACATCGATTAAGAAAGGGCGATTGGGGTTTGCGCAATCTGGTTGTGTGATGGCAGTAATGTGTTATGGACACATCAGTGATCGATATATTGGCGGGGCGTGCAAAGAAGAGTCTCAATCTATACTATCAACTGAAAATTTTTCAAAATGGTATTTTTTTCAAGTATTTCTAACTCTCCATTTTTATTGAGACTATGTTATTCTATACGTTTCGTAGAACATTGCAACTGATATGTTGGTACACCTGATATGTTCACAATCAAGTCAAGTCTGGAGTATTATGTTGAGCCAAAAATATGTGTACTACTTACTCATTCCCTTAAGCATCATTAGCATATTGAACTAAAATTATGATGTGATTAATTACTTCCACAGATAACGTTAATCACCTGAGGAAAATGCGACAAGTGGTCGTCTACACGCACTCCGCCCTAAAGGTCATAAAGATCTAGATTGTGCGATAACACCGCGACCTTTGCGTTCCGCAACGTTACCGCACCTGTGTCCAGTTCGTCAGACGTTCCGCCCTGTGCTCTATGACCGTTGTGGTCGACGGTTACCGATTAGTAACGTATCTGATTACCATTTTAACGAACCGCGGTAAATTAGTTTTTGTTCATTTGTTCATAATGTTGTCTCGCATTCGTTTTACCTATATTTTCAGCTTTATCAAAATTAGAAAGGGCTGTAGTGGAGCTCTTGTAATATGTCATATTATAAAAATACCATACCAATAACATTATTGCTTCCTTTTCTTATCATTTATCATGATAAAGGAAATTTTATGAAGTTCACACAAAAGACGAAAACTCATAATGTTGAAACTGTTAAACTCTATCTAAGAATACTTTTTTTAATTTCATTTATTGAAGTTGAGCTTACAATTGGTCCTCCGGGACGTCAAATAGATTCAATTGAACACGATTTCCAATTACAATGAGAACGTATCACGATTTCTTTAATTTAAAATCAAACCAAAAGATACTCCTAAACAGCCCCACATTAAAGCACTAGTTTTTACAACTATTAATTACATTACGTTACCACTTCTAACCGGCTATAGCTGGGAATTATTAAAAATCTCCGCCACAGGGGGCCGAATGCGGGCAAAAAAGAATAATTCCCTCCGATAGGTGGCGCGCCGGGGGCGGAATGACATTTCTCTTGAGCGGTAATTACGCAGACTTGTTCTCGGTTAAACACAATTATCCGCGGGCCATAACCAAAGTTAAGCTGGGTGGCCACAAGGGACGGAAAAATAAAAAAGGTACTTAAAATGATGAGTCAAAAAATCTTATTAGGAACTTATAAGAAGTAAAAAATGGTTAGGTGTGTTTCAAAGTTGTCTATGGATAATATTATCATAATTTATGACTACTTTAAATTTATTGGGCCAATATATGACGTAAAAGTAGGTAGTACTTAAATAATTATAGAATAAAAGTTAAAGAACCTATGAAAAAGAAAATTAAAAATATATTAATAAATATACATAGGTATACGAATGCGATATTACCTTTTTAATATTCTGTTTGATATTGGCAACTATTAAAGATTTCTTATATTTAATACATAACATCCTTCATATTTTATTTAAGGTAGTTACTCTAATACTCCTTGCTTTACCTAAAGCAATAGATAAACTCTACAGTCTGACTACATGCCTTTATACTTATATTATTATAATAGCGGCATTATTCATACATATTTTTTAGATTCTACCTCCATAGGATTGCGAAATTTTTTCAAATCCATCGGTGTACATTCAACCTTATAAGGGTGGGTCTCCAAGACAGCAATCATCGTCTCGCATGTCATATTTAGAGACGGGCTACTGGATTTTAAGGTGACATGTAAAAAATAAATGGAAAATTTCTCAGAAATAATATACTGTAAGACTTATTTCTGTATTGCATGTTCTTGGTAATTTGCTTAAACGTCTAGTAATTACTATACAATACAATCATTTTACGGATCTTTTATTTATAAAAGATCTATTTATGTTTTTACAGTAAGTGAAAATTGTGTTTTATGATAATTTATCATTATAATTTGCATTAAAATGCTGTTCTCTCTCTACTTCTGTATATATTAGTTAGGAGTAGTGAAGAAAAGTTATCTGATGTTAGATCAATGTTATTAAAATAAAATCTAAAATAAAACAATTCTAATCATGAGAATCAATTATCTTTACAAATATATCATTGTCATTTGAGTTATTCGAAATCTTGACTTAACATTAAGTTATTATGAAAAATTTCAATTGCAAAACAAGAGTGCATTAAGTACAAAAGGAGAAAAATAAAAAAAACGATTCACAAAAAAACAATGCGTCAAATTAATTGTATCAAGATCCTGTAGAAATATATCAAACAGTAAACTCTAATGAACAATAATGAGAAAATACTATAACTCCTGAAAAGCGCTTCTTAGACAAAAGCCACTTTATCAGAAATGTATACGAGCGTTCTTTGCTTTGGGAAACTAAAAAACACACACTATCCTTAGGCGATCATTAACGGTGGCGAGTATAAAGCTAATTCAGGTAATAAATGAAGAATTTATTTAAATTTCGTGTTGAAACTAGCAAATAATTATGGTGATTGGTGAGACAATTCAGCAAAGTTTTTACGGCCACAGGCCTTTATTCAGACTTGGTTATTTCTGAGTAGTACTTATGAAGGTCTAAAAGGTACAATTTAAAACTTCATATTTATAAAAATGTTTTCATATATAATGATCACCAACTTCAATCTAAAATTACCATCGTGAACCTTGGCTATGTATGATTCTTAAAGCTTTAATGGTCTTTCCGTGTACGGTAATAATATCTAACAACTTTAATCCTAATTTCAAATGGCCAAAACACTATTTCTTTTGGCTTAAATAATTTAATAGTATTCATTTAAAACAACGTATTTACGGATAATATGTCGTATTTATTTAATTTCAACATTGCTCTTTCGAGGTTTCAGTGTCAAAACATTCAAATAATAACAATTGCATTTATTTTAATAATTTGATGTAGACAGGTAAAAAAACCTAGCGTAAGTGATAGTAAAAACGAAAAAAAATATGGTGACGTTCTTCATTTCAATTTAACAAACCTAAATGTATGGACATTTTTTATTGTACCTGTTCCAATGTTACCAACATAAAAACCAACCACCAACCAACACTTCTAAAAATATGATTTCATGAACGTAAGCATTACTTATATGACTTATTGCACAAGTTCATCGTTTGGATCGCATGGTAACATGCCAATTATTTCCTAGTCCGAACTATTATGCGGACTAACCTGAGTTACCATTATAGTATATTAGTGCACAGGACACCTGGTCTAAAGTTATAGTTTGTTATGCTTCTAGAACTTAATTGTAGAGCAGTGACGGCACGTGATTCCAACCTCTCTTCTCATACTTGTTCCAACGAGTTGTTTAAATATAGGTTCCCGACATTTAGATATTTATAGACTGATTGGCAGGTTTAGCTGGAGCCATTTCTTCTTATTCCAGTCTCGGTAAAAGTTGATGTTATTTTATATAGGTTTTAATGCATATTAAACGAAGCCTTGATCGCAAATATTTTATTGTGATTATCCTAATATTTTAATGTGTAAATAGTTTATAAATTTATTCAAATTTTAAAAATAATGAATGATCATTACGATCAGCCTAAAATATATCACTGTTACAGCCCTTTCAGCAAAGTATAGCAATGGAGGATTGGTCGTAGTCACAGACATCCGAATATACAATTAGACTGGACAAGCCGCCAAGTTTATAGGCAGTCCCAGTGTCGCAATTTCTTTTCGGTTCTTACCTGTGAAAAGTTATTATATTCTCTGTAAATTTACTGATTCATTGCGATGACGGCATGTTATAATTGCACAGGATGGCATTTTGGGAAAAAACGGTATTTTTTTCTAATATTCGTGCGTTTTGACTCGTCTCACAGAGCGTGAACTGGCAGCCAGTGTATGCTCGTTGAGCTTACATTTGTCGCACTTAAAAACGCGGCTTGCCCCATCTCCTGTATTGGGTAATCTGTGGTCGTAGTCCAACACGCCTAATGCGGATTGGTGGGTTTTACAACTACCATCCTAAAATAGTAGTCGCGACCCATTGCTTAACCCCTCGAAAACACGAAATCAGGTGATTGAATCAATAATTACTAATTTTATAAAGATTTTTAAGAATTTATGATAAATTGTTTTTCTTACACTCTCTAATCCAATATTTATGGGAAATTTACCTTCGGTGTTTTATTTATACTAAAACAAAATGATGTTGATAAAGCTATTCATATCGCATATTATTATCTTGTTTATCTTAAATGGCTACGAGGTTCAATCCAAAAAAAGGAAACACTCCGTCAGAAAATATTACCTATAGCAAAGCTTTACCAACGTAATTACTACTCATTAAGCTGATAACGCCAAGTAAAAGGTCACCCACTAAATTAATGCGTACATCCACTTCAATTAAGGGCTATGGGTGACAGCAACAAAACTAAAACGCACTACAGTTTGTCGCTCAAAATGTTGCAAAAAAACCATGTCGACCGATAACCGTCCGCACCAAAAAAGTAACCAGTATCATTAAGCACACAAAATATGTTTTCCATTTACACAGACGCTTCGTAGTGGTTATAATTTTGTATACGTTGAGTGTTTACTCAGTAAGAAGTGGTAACACCTGCTTCGTTTTCCCACGACGCGCTCGGGCGTCTTCGGAGCAGATCGGGCCCGGTCGGGTGCGCTCGCGTCACTTCATGCATACAAAACGATAGATACAATGCGCGCGCGCCTCATCACGCGTCAAAATCAGTGTGACGCGACCCTAATGTTAAAAGCTCCGATATAATGCCCCTAGGGCTATTTATTGTTATGGAATGTATTAAGAATTTAACTTACAATGGGACATTAATTTTAATAGGAAAATGATTTCATATGTATTCTAATATAGATAAGCAATCACTTAATGAAAATGAAACATTTTATCTTATAAAATTAAATATACATTTATGATATATATATCTGAGGTTTCAGGTTTACAATTGCAATCCTGGTTCAATAACCAAAATATACAAATGTAAGTAGCAAATTCATCCTTCGAAATCACTTAAACCCCTAATATAAAAATGAACTCAATAAATCAAATGACAATGCTTATAATTTCAAACTCCAAATTCGCTGCAGTATAAATACCTTAGATCTCTGTTCCAAACTCTAACTTCTTGAAGGATAAAAAACAGTACCTATTTCTGAAAAAACAGTAAACAAAACACATAAAATAAATATCATATTTAATTCCCCCGTGCAACCTTTACGTCTTTAATACAAACATACACGACATTTGAATGCAAATGCGTTATAAAATTTCAACAAAACGCAACCATATTATGCTCGTTAAAGGTTTACCGTTGCAGTTGGCAACAAATAAAACGCGACGCGCACTGCAAAATAGTAAATGCAAAATAAAAAAGCGATAATTGGTAAAGAAGCGGTTCTAGAGTGTTTATAGTACGATAAATTACTATGCCAGTGCAAATAAAGCAAATGTTAATGCCGTTATAGGTACCGGTGGGAGAGTATTGTGACAAATCATTGGCGCTATTGAAACTGGCTTAGGGTACGTCCACACTTTAATAAAAACCTAGTATTTGGTGAATAGCTTGGCTGAATAAATACAGCCTAATAATTTTATAAACACTGCAGAAATTTCACGAAACACATAAGATGTTTTATAGTTATGTATGACGTTTACAGGCGTCTATAGATGACCTTAGGGTTTTTATAAAATGTTAACGTGAACTGTAATATTCAAGTATCTTAAAATTTCTTACATTTCTTTTTATAGTATTTATTTGGTAATAAAAACACATCAATTTGTACAATATGTTGTACAAATTGATGTGTTTTTATTACAAAAATATTGATGTATTTTTTTGAAAAATCATTTTCTTAGCCTAACCAGCCTTTTTAGGCAGACAGTGAATTACTAGAAATCCGTAAGAAACATTTGTAATTGGTGTGAAATAAACTTTTATGACTGTATCTAGAAGGTTATTACTACTCAAAAATTGCAGAATCAATTAACGTACCAGCACAAAATTACTATCCATTGAATATGAACAATGTTATATATATAAAAGTGCAAGTACTATGGAGTACATTATCTATTGAATTGTAGCCAACCCTGTGTAAAGTAACGAAAGCTCTACAAGCGACCTTAATAACTTAAAATAACATAATTTGCTGTTAAGATTTTAATGACTACCCGTCTCGTGTTATGGTTGAGACGTCGGCTATTACACCAAGGGTTCCGGGTTCGAAACCAGGGAAGTACAAACATTTGTGAGACGGATATGATAACCTAGCATCCCTTCTACAATATGCACTTCACATGACCTACAAGGAAGAAAAAATGTTTGAATAGAAAGCAAAGTTTTCTGATGAATAAAACATGAAAACGTGGATTAAGAACTTACCTATCCCATAAAATAATTTGAATAAAAATCAAAAGATTATAAGTGCTAGGAATTAATATATGTTTAGTATACATTGTATTATACTGCTAGCAGCTCTGTTGAATAATAACAGTGTTAGTTACGTCATGAAAAAATGCATAAACTTTCGGCATTCCACCCCTGATTATGCTCCAGGTATCCCTTCATTTATTGCCTTTGCTATCCTCAAATAGCCTTCACCAGAAATTCGCAAGTCACGGTCCATGACGATTCTGGTTGAAACTTGCCTAAACGTGACAGTACTGGTGGACTGTTTTGATCCTAACGCCCTCAAGAGTGGACAGTAAATATAATAAATAAATAAATAAATATTCACTGACACTCACACAGCGCCATCTAGCCCCAAGTTAAGCGTGAAGCCTGTATTATGGGTACTAAACAACGGATAAATATACTTATATACATTTTTTTTTGTAAATACATACATATTATACATAGAAAACACCCAGACCATTACAAACAGACATGTTTATGCACACAAATGTTTGTACTGCCCGGGGATCGAACCCGGAACCCTTGGTGTTGCAGTCGACCTCTCAACCGCGACACCAAATGGGTCGTCAATAATGCAGATACAATCACCATAAAACAATATCATCATCATCATCAGCTCATAAACGTCCGCACCGAGGGGCACGAGCCTACCTGTATCTATAGGTCTTAGTCGTCCATGCAGGCCCAGTGCGCATTGGCCCACTTCAGGCACAAACTTTGAATATCTTCGTAGTCGTGCGCAGGTTTCCTCAGGGTTTTTTCTTCACCTCAAGGGCGTCGGATAATGTACATTAAATTTTTAATTCCAAAGCACATTGGTACGTGGCGGGATTTGAACCTGCGCCCTTCCGATCGAAAGGCAACTGTCCACACTATTGAGCCACCGACGCTCTCAATAACCATAAAATGTACATTTATCACATTAACACCAGGAATCTAGACACAATATAAAAGCTATTGTTTTGACGACTAATGCTGTCATTGGCTTTCAAAGGGTCAACAGTGTCAAGTTCCCCAATTATATCACAGAACACCGACATATTCTACGATTCCAACGATGTTATCACATAATGCAACCGATAATAATTATTATAATAGCCCTTCACGGAAGAGGTGGCATTGTAAAAAATTACAAGAAGGTGCTTTAATTAAAAATCAATATTCAGGCAAAAAACATATCGTGTGCACAGCGCCTCATTACTTCCCGCAATGTTCCCCACCTGCCCGATGCTCCCACGGTGTAGCTCGTCTTTTGCAATGTTTTTTCTTTTTTTTTTGCATTTTAAACAAGCACTTTCCTTCCAATTTTGCAATTTTCGATCGCTACGCGCCTCCTTTTTCATTTTGTTTTGGCGCGGTTTATGACAACTTGGCGGCGCGTGTTATTTTTTATCTGTGCTTTATTGGTTTTTATTTAAATGTCAAATTGTTGATTGATCCTTTTTGCAACGTACTTAATTAAAAACCTATCAAATTTAATTTATTATTTCACGTCGAGACGTGGATCATGTAATTGAAAAGGTTAAAAATTTAATTCAATAACGATCTTATTAATGAAGTAGGTACTTTTCTTTACTGTCATTTGCAATATTTATATGAGAGCTTTTAATGACTTGTCTCTTTCATGATCAACTGCCAAAGTTAAGCTCGAGTGTTTAAAGCTTATCGATGTATGAAAAATTTTGTGTTTGTCAAATTATCAACACCTTATTCTATTAATTTGTCTCTAATTACTATGGCTTCATGTTTCAGGGCACAGTTTTATAGTTGCTAATAAATCGAATATGGCTTATTCAGCAATCATGTTCCAATAAAAATGTTCATATTTCACATCAAATGTTTTAGGCATTTTTTTACGGTAATTATTATTAAAAAGTAACTTTCCAAAAGATACCTCGTTGAAATGAGTAATAAAATTAATATGAATAAATAGTGATAATGAAATGAAGTCAATCTCATGTCGCTATATTTGTATTTATTTATTTTAAAATAACCAAAGAGAATTCCTTGGAAAAAAATAAGAGAGGCAATAAAACTGATACGACGACCCCTTTTAGTAATGAAGAATAGAATTAAAGCTTCAAGTTTTATGATGTCAAGTTTGGCTGGCTGATTCATGCAAAGCTCTTTCCATTTTCATAACAAAGTGTAAGAATTTTCCCGATCTCGTCGGAAAAGCGTTACGGCGACAGGTCAGCCTCCAGCCGTGATTGGCGTTCGACTGGCCAATAGAAGCGCACGTTTCGTCCCACCGGCATATGCGCGCGCACGCCTTCCTTCTATTTTTGAATTTGAATAGATTTCAATCCGACGCGATCTAATTTTAAAGTTTGCCGATAGCAACGCCCCCCGTGTCTGCCAGTTTTATGGGCAACGTAACCGCAATTTTGCATTTCATTTAGAAAACGACTTTTTAAAAGTAACTTTTAATACCTAGTATGTACTTATAGAATCTGAGTTTACATCTTTCTCAAGCCAAAGTACTCGGGCCATGACGTAAACTGCCGAACTGGACCAGAGTCGTAGATAATAACTTGAAACCCCAACGATAATACAAACGAGTCATTGGAAAAGGTGTAGGGTAATATCCCATAATAAAATCTTTGAAAATTAATTAAAAAACGGCTTCATGATTAGAATAATGTTGTGTGTGCATTAATTATGCACAATATACCGGTAATTAAAAATAACCCTCTTCTTCGTTCTATGAAGTAAATCTGTATAAGAATTAAAATTCTCCATCAGTTCAGCGCTTTAAGGAGTTCAACCTCTAGGGCTTCTACCGTTCAATTGGTCCGTCACCACCACAACATCGCCCACTAACAGTGCACAGATCGAAACGATATATTTACATACATTTCCTATAGTATAACGACTAATGAAAAAAAAGACAACTTTGAATACCTTCCAGGCCTGAAGTTACCCTTTTCCAATCTCTATGGGTATTTCCATTTTCCTTTTTTTTCATAAACAGCATTGCCAAGCACTCGGCGCTACTTCAAGTAGTTTCAAACCGGAAGTTTCAAGTCTTCATTTCTTATTATTAGATAAATTGACAACTCGTTTGGCTACTTATGAATTTAACAAAGACTTTATTATTATCCATCTTCGGCCACATCATCACTTACCATCAGGTGAGATGGCGGTCAAATGTCTGCCTATAAAGGATAAAAAAAAAATGATCAACAGCTCATTAAACGTCCCCACCGGCACAACCTTTGAATCTCTTCGCAGGCGTGAGCAGGTTTCCTCACGATAAAATAAATCGTTATGTGGAAAATCATAACGCTAACTATATTAAAAGAAGGCGTTACATGGAGGCTGTATATTTTTTAAAACCGTTAACCCTTTTTAACCTAAAATAAATCCCTTTTTCATCAGTATAGCAACCTCACATATTTTTTACGCTGGTCGATTCATAGCCGTCACCATTCATCGGCTACCTTTCACCTTGAGCGACGCTATTTCCCTCAACATACGACTATGTAAGCTATCAGTTCTTTGCACTATTGACTCTACCCACTGCCACTACAAAATAAATATTTGTATTTAAACATACCTTAATACCGCAACATTCATACTAGATTGAATGAGTTTCCATATCAAATAACGAGATTTCTTCATCCGATAGTCGCCGGCGCATGTCGCGTCGGACTTTGAAGTTAATTTCCTGTATAAAATACATTACTGTCAATAGTAACGAGGCACTTGCATACGTACAATGTATTTCTGTCTACAGGTCTAATTATACTGGTCGTACCGAGTTACTGTATCAAACAGACCATCGATAAAGTTAATTGTAAATGACAACATTTATAACACGTTTGCTCCAATAGTAAATTGGTTTTCCGTTATGATTTCAAAGTTACCATAAATAATAAGATATAGTTTGAAAAAAGATTTAGACAAATTGGAACTTTACACAGTTTTCTAAAATTTTGTCTATGGATAGGTAGGTACTACTACTAGATTTTGGTAATAAGAATACTTCCATATTCAACCAGCAATTTTTCTACCTACCGAAGAATATTTTTCCAGTCTCTACCGGTTAGTAAAACATCTTCCACGTTCAACTGGAAAGTTGGAAACTGAGGTAAAATATAAGGATAGTGCGGTCAGCCTAGAAAGTGGTCTACCTCCTTAATTTTGAAACTTTATTCACGCTTCATGGAGCAACAGGGTTGATTTTCCAATGCAAAAATATTCTGATAGCTACTACTCTATAAAACTCTGTGAATTTATTTCACGATATTGATAACATATGGATTATCACAGTTATATTTGTATGTAAGACACATTTTGAGAAAAACATTGAGCTGCCTTTATTATATGACTAAGCAAGCCCGAACTTTTGTTTTTGATTCTCAATATTAATTCAGGTGTACGCATATCTAGTTCCAATGTTGTGGATACACATCAATTCTAATACGAGCCTACATTGAAAAAAATGTTCATAGAGCAAATATTTACCAGACGATAAGTGACATCGCCGTTCATAGAAATTTTAAAAACACCTATATATAATAAAATTTCAAGTCCTGACTCGTAGGTACGCCAGATTGTCACACCAGTGTGACAAACAGGATTTTTCTTGTTAGTCACACTACTGATTTTTCAACACACTTTGTGCCATCATGACTAATGACGAATCATGACATCAACATCATCACAACCTTAGGTTTTTTTCCCTTAGATATGAAATATATGTACTTTTTAAGGTACTACTACTATTTAAGGTAACATGCCTCGCAGCTTCTGGATTTGCATGCATTGGCATGTCCAGTAGTGCGCACTCCATATGCAAATAAGCAGTGAATACCCTGTGCGTCCAGACAACCCGGAAACTCGCCAACATACTAAATGATTCCCAATTATTCGCCCATTTTCCTCTACAGATATAAACCACACCCATGAATTTATATAAAAAGAAAAAAAATACAGTTTGAGAAATATAATTGTAAAAAATCTCAATGAAAATCCTACGCTGTGGAACAAAACTATGTTATGATAACATGTTATATGGCAGTATGTGGATTACTCATAACAATTAATGTAACACCATTTATCGTCTGCCATAACATCGATCTTTACCAAAGCATAAGTATTATATCACATGCACAACCCGTGCTGAAGCCAAAATACATTTATGAAACGAAATCCCGAAGAAGGCTCTACATTTTGAGACACGTAGCGACATCTAGATCGCGACTGGTGAACTAAAAGATTCTGAAAGCTCCCGCGAGTTGGCGCTAGTGTCGCGATGTTTCAATCCTTCAGTATCTTTTGCGTAATCAATCACGCTAAGTTACGAATTTTGCTAATTAATATTTTACCAATTTAAATGTGTAAAAATATGTATTCACTATATGTGTTTTATAAGTTTTCAAACGCACGAGTTAACTCTACATAAAACTTGTAAATAGGTATTTTATGGACAAAACTTAATATCCAGAATATTATTTAAAAAACGATCAGCAAAAACAATTATGACCCTCTTTATAATTATATTTAAACTTATTGAAAATATTCGTAAAGTAAACAAATACAACGCCCTCTATTGCCGCCAAGCTTCTAACACGCGCTAAAATATGCCACGAGCCAAACTACAGCTCTCTCTATTCCTCGCTCACCAGTCTACTATATACATCCCTGTCCCGCACTAAGAAGTGCGTCGCACGTCTCAGTCTTATCGCATCGATCATTGATCTTTGAAATTCGAACGCGCGGCAACTCGGGCGGCGCGCGCGCAAACCTTCGGCCACCGTCTCCCGTCCCGCTCACTCGCGCGCGCCACAGTTACCGTTGTCTCGTGTTTCTTTTATTGCCGTTTTATTATTTCTTGTAGATGATCACGCGATTGTGAGCTGTCGCTTGGCGCGCACACGTCACAGGCCCCGTCCTTGTCTGACTCGATGTTTAGCGTATGTTCTCTCTCGTTTCCTCAGGCGCATGTCGGGCTCGCTGCCGTGCGTCGATGTTTTGGGAAGTGCACCCGCTCGACGTTCCCACGGTTCACCTTCGGCCGACTTCCTTACGAAAAAAACAAACAAAGAGCACTTTGTTGAAGAAAATCGACGTCTGCCGGTCGCGCTGAATGATTAATACAATTATGTGCGCGCACGCTGCTGCCTACTCGACTTGACGGTAATAATAGTTCTTTATTAAGGACACGTGGTTGGCCGTCGGACAGTTATCATGATTTGAAGGCTCGTTTTCGGCTTATGAATGCAGCGGTCAGGTATACCTAAATGATTGGGCAATACAGTAGCGCGGTTGCAATGATAAATTATTGAATCGAATTTGGCAGTAATTGGAGTTATTAAGTCAATTAGGTTTGGGAAATATTTTTTGAGCATTTTCTGAAGCTTAATATTTGGTAAGAATATGGGTTAATTTTTAATAAGTATTTAAACTGGATTCATTGCAAACTGTACTTATTGTACATAATGTATAAGTTGTCCGGTAATCATATGATTTGATTGATTGCGGAGATTTTTGTTACTAAATATGACGCTGATGAAGAATTTGTATACTGATATAGATATGCCTTGTAATAGGAATAAGATGTTTTAGGCTGATAATGATTCAAATGGTATAAGAAAATAACTATTTAAAAGCCATTTAGCCTTATAAGGCGATTTTTTATTTTCCATGCGGAATTCCTTTTCTTCAAATCAATAACGTATGTCCTTTTAGCGGTAATGATCAAGTCTAAAATGTAATAAATATCACGAATTCCATTTACAAACTTACAATTATAAATAATTATTAAAGACAAGTTAAGATATTCTTATAACCTACTAATTGAACTTCGCGTCGCGGTAAGCGGTCTTGCGCAGTCTAGGTTTTATATCCTTGTCCAAGTTTTAAATTACACTAAATAGGTATCAAGATAACGGTTTTTAGGAATGTGTTTAAAATGTTTATTTTGAGTGTCCGTAGATAGGTATCATTTTGTATGTGGTACTTGTTATTCTGTACTGGTGGCTTTTAAAAGCTGCAAAAAGTATCTTTGAACAGTAAATCTCATTCAAGGGTTTTCGTCATGCACAAATCGAACCAAATCAAAATATCTTTATTCAAATAAATCAATTGTTCTTATATATTTTTTATGACTCTACCACCGGTTCGTACATTGTAGGTGGGGTATACTCGTATTCCACACTTAATATTCGTATTATATTATATGATTAGTGAAAACTTATTTTATCATCATAACATATGGTTATTATTGTAAATGTAATGGAAATGTGTTTTAAGAATATTGTTTTATGTTTTATAATATTGTAGAGTCATAAAAAGTGTTTGCATCAAAGATATTGTGCTACTAGCAACCTAGTAATTTCCATCTTACAAAAACAGATTATTCTGTATGATAATAGTAGTAGTAGTAGTAGTAAAACACTTTATTGCTCACAAGTACACAAAAAATAAAATAAAAAACAGTAAAATTGACAATACTGTGGGCAAAGTCGGCCTTATCGCTGCAAGCGATCTCTTCCAGGCAACCTTTGGGTAAGGAACAAAGCCGGAAAATAGAGGTAGTGCACAAGCAAAACTGAACAAATTAGAAAAAATAGATTAGAATTCAACATACAACAGTCTTCACCCCTACTCTTCCTCAGCAAAGAACGGAGAAGAAGAAAAAACATCTTTCATAGGTACTGCTTTATCCAACCCGTTAGCTAAGCATTGAAATTATAGGCAGACGCCCACTGATTTAGACACTATCTAACTTTAGTTTGTAAGTCTGTGCAAAAGCCTTTACAGTGGGTTAGGCAGTCCTAAGTCTAGCAGCGGGCTGTCACGGACTCTTCATTAAGTAAAGTAAAGAAAAAGGAAAAGGATTTTTTTCTATAATAGAGGCAACTTTCAAATTGCACAATATACGCTCATAAAAATATTAAAAACTGATTTAAGATTTTTCCAAACCTTAAATATAATTAATTCAAAGTGAAATGACAAATAATTATTTACAAGAACTCTTAAGATTATATGCAACATAAAACCGAAATGCAAATATTCTTAAAAAGTTATATAATCCAGTTTACTAAGTCAAACGTAGGACACTTAAAAAGTTATATAATCCAGTTTACTAAGACAAACGTAGGACACTTAAAAATTACACAATACATATTTTTACTCCATAGAATGAAATCAGACATCTTTAAACTTAGATACAGCGTACAACTAAAATAAGATCACTAAAATACACGATCAATACACGCCATTGAAACTAGTGTTTAGTCATATATAGTACCTGAATTCCTTTTATTAACGAGTATCCATGTTGAATTTCCAACATGGTTTTATTGATGATTTAGTAAAAATGAATGAAAATGTTTTCATAAGTTTGCATTGCGCTATTTTATATGATTTTTATTTTGGGGGTTATGGATTGGGTAAAAATAAAAAATTGTTAGGTTTCCTAGAATACGACTAACAAGCCAAGCCCACCTTTTACACGTGGTGCAACATGCTGAATAGAGATATTAACTAATTATCTTCTCCAGGATGTAAATAAGCTAAATCTAAATTATAGTATTACGTTTTAACACTATGCTAATATGTAAATTTAACTGTATAATAATACGTACAATTCTCATTATAAATATTCAACTTCAAGTTATCTATCAACTAATGTAGAGTTCATGCAAATTTCTAATCATATCATAGTAACATTTTCGTCACCTTTTTAACACCTTATTGTATAATATCTAAACATTACCATACTGTAGTGCGGCTAAAGTAGGTATTTAATTTAGCAGCCACGTGTGTTCAGCTAGGGGAGACCGTGGGAACGCAGTTCCCTCGCCAGATCTTACTATACACGAGTAGGGATATTGTTTCTTGAGCACATGCCAGCCAGACACTAGGTTATTGTGGATAAGCCGGAATTATTATATTGCGATCTTAAATAATGTTTTTTTTTATACATGATGGGCTTGCTCTTGAGTACCGACTATCCTAGTGGACGAGACGTGCTCTAAGATGGAACGAGCTTGCCAAGAAAATGCCTATTCACTCGTTTTTTGAATGCCACAGGGTTGTATATGGCATTCAGAAAACTGAAATAGAATTATTTCTGTATTGAAATTTACCACATGAAGTATCATGTTGTTAAAAAGAGTAGTTGTCTACTGTTTTAATCATATGTTATAAATTGTAATAATAGTGGCTTAACGTGTCTTCCAATATGTGATATAAAGTCTCTTGACTCGGAATACGTAAGCTTGGTTAGTTAGACAACGTTTTTTTTATATTTTATTTTAACTGTTTATTACAAACAAAAGATGAGATGTAAGGGATGTAATGTCAGGTCTTATAACTCACCTCTTTTAACCAAAGCCAACTAACTGGCTTGCGTACTGCATGCGAAACAGCAAGCGGAGCACTGAATTTAATTGAAACTCAAAAAAACAATATTATAATTTATAACGGAATCTTCATCGCAGTCTCTCCCTTCAACCTATCAAAGTTCATTGCTGGACAAAGGTCTCCCCTATTTTGCCTCAGATATATCGGTCTTCCACTATTTTCATCCAGCCTCCACCAGCGACCTTCCGCAAGTCGACAGTTCATCGGGCCGGAGGGCGTCCTACCGCTACGCTTGCCAAGACGCGGTCTCCACCCCAGAATTCGTCTGTTCCAACGGCCATCGGTTCATAACATAATATAATTTTTTAATTTTATGGAATCTTATTTGTATTATTAGCTCTTTTTTTAGACATGCTTAGTCATATCCACCCTAAGCGAACGCTCCAGCCGGTTGATTGAATACACGTCCTGCACAAAAGGAGGATTCGCCATCTGCCCGCCTCCGATTCATAACGAGCGTCGATAAACGGGACCTTTCGGAAACACGACACACATATTAACTAGGACAGATTTTTAGGGTTAGACTTAGACAAAACATTTCAAAAGATGGTCTAGAACTCTAGATTGGGTTATTAATATTGTTGTTTTTATTTGAATTTTGCTGAATATCAATAAAATGTGGGACGTTCATCATCATAAACTCATTATACGTCCCAACTGAGGGGCTCGAGCCCACCCGTAAACGGTGTAGGTAGGTGGTATACGCCATAGTCGTCCACGCGGGCCTAGTGGGGATTGGCCGACTCCAAGCACAACCTTTGAATCACTTCGTAGGCATGCGCTGGTTTCCTCGTATAAACGTACACATAATTTCAAAACTTCGCAAACACATTCGTACGTGGCGGGTTTTAAATCTGCTACCTCCAGATCGGAAGGCCACATTTCACACATATACACCCAGGTTGAATGGAAAAAATTGGGCACCTTATAGAACTGACTTTTGTCTTGAGTTCCGTCATATTGGATCAGAATGTACTTGTACTTATGTAAATTTTGTTGCATTGATTTTAATTAAATATCAAACAGCTGATTTATGGTAGAATATACTTTTATACTCTATCTAAATCGCAATGACTTTCTATGTAAACAAAATACTGATATAATAGATAAGAGCATTTAGAAATGTTATAGTGTGATAGAATTAAGTATAAAATTCATAGGGCTTTGTAACGATTACACCTACCTTTATCATCAATGAACTGTATAAATCTCATTTTACACAAAAGTCCGCTTATACGTGAGTAAGCAGGCATTTTTAGGGCTTTACAAAAAGCTGTGCTTTAGCAAATTTGAAGGTACGCGTGGAAGTGGTCGCGGGGTAAGATATGATCTGGGTTGCAGGGCTTCTTTCACACGCCACTTTTTGCACCGAGTTATTATACTTTTTTTCGTATTGTTTAGTTTTGGTTTGTTTTATGAAGCGTGCAAAAAATCTGTGTTTAAATAGAAATTTAGTTCACTCAATATGGAACAAGCCAAATGGAAGATCTTTTTAATAACATTTCTGGCGAAGTTATTGTTTTCTTATTAGTTACATACACTATATTTTTAATTACAAAATGTTTCTTAATCTGACGCCATATCAAATAAACAGGAATAAGTATTTCTTACTTATAGAATTTAGAACTTATTTTCAAATATTTCAACATACCTTTTAATCCAAATTAGGTATATCTATGTGGTACCCTTTACCCCTTATTCGTACGCCGACAATGTAATAAACTTTATTAGTTCCAATTTGTAATAAAATTACTAGCAAGCCTTCGCTAAAACTGGCCGAGTATTGAGTTATATGTTAGTCATATTATATCTGGCTTTATGGCTTTTAGCGCATATCTTGTGTTTTTACTGTGAGGTATAAATGGCGTGGCGGCTAGCGCGTTCGGTTGATGACCGTGCAAGTAACAATCGCAACAGTAATCAGATGGGTGACCATAAATAAATATCCACGGACATTCACACAGCGCCATCTAGCCCCAAACTAAGCTTTGACCTTTAAAATGGGTTCAATGCAACCAATATTCATACTTATATACTTACTTTTTTGTAAATACGTACATATTATACAAGAAACACCCATACCATTACAAACAGACATGTTCATACACACAGATGTTTGTACTGCCCGGGGATCATCCGATTTTTTCCCGATTCTCCAATTTTCATATTCAGCCTTCGCAAGCGACCTTTCGCAAGTATAGGCATATATATTAGGGCAACGGCCGCTAATAGGGCATTTAAAAATTAGCGCAATTAAGCCTAGATACATGATGAACTCATAAATAATAAATAAATAAATAAATATCCACTGACATTCACAGGTACTAAACAAATAAATTGTAAAAAGTCGAAAGGCATCTGAAATTATTTCCACATTGCCTACATTGTATTATATTGCTAAATACAAAAATAGGCAAATAAATAATTATGTACATATAGGCAATTTGTATACTAGGTTACATCTCAGATAGGCACTAAAACTTTACGTGCTGTTGTCGTTCCTTCACCCGCGATGGATTTATTAACGGGCCGTATCTAATTAATATTACTACCAATACCGTTTTACGGTCGTATTGATATTTTCCCGTGTTTAGCCTTTCGTTTGACTTCACAAAGTTTACGCTCAATCAAAAATCGACCTCGGTATTTTGGAATCACAGTCGATACTCGACTTTGTTGCACCAGTTTCTGGGTTTAATTTAAGTTGTTGTAGTTATGTTTACAAAGTGTTCCACGATGTTGCTGCAACCAATGAGTGATAACACCTGTTCAGTTTTCCCACAGGCGGCGGATGTCGCATGTCGAGCTATCTGAAAAGTGAGTACGTGGAACACCTACGATATGCTGTTAATTTATGAAATGCAATTATGTATACGTATGTTCGGGACATATGAATATTAATCTAGACCTGATCGTTTGTTTGGTAGTCGCAGCCCGCTCTGATTACGTTGTATGATTAATTGGTTGTTGCAACTGCTATGCATAAGATAATAGAATCATGAATCAATTCATAAAAGTAAGTATCATAGCCTTAATGAATTATTAATGGAAAATAATAGGAAACCTAATGTTATAATTAAGTAATTTAGTCCAAGTGGTAAGGACGAATCTGTATCCAGATATAGCCTAAAATGGTAACTAAGCGCATTTCACTACCTTTTTCACTCTTAATCTTTTGACTGCCAACGTCGTCTAAAAGTAACGAAAATCGAGCTCTTAAATATGTGAAATAAACGTGTTGAAAAACGGTTAGTGGTTACTATTTTTCGTAGGTTTTTGTATTTATTTTGTGCTGTGGCGTCCAGGGCTCGGCAATGCATTTATAGCGTGGCGTACTTTTCCGTAAGTCATACTAGGTATTCTCGTTGACAACTTTTTGGCCTATATAAATAATAAAGTATGTAGAGTTTCATAGGATCTAAACCGACGTATCAGACCTGTGGATATTTATTTATTTAAGTGAAAAAAATTGACTTCAATAACTGGAGAGCAAATGAACGCATTAACATTTTGCACTAGTGTAATCTTAGCGTAATTATTTAAAATATAAAAAATTATTAAATGGTCACTACAAAATAAAAGTAATAAAAAATAATTTTACTAAGACTTCGGCCATTGCAAAACTAAAAAAATGTGTTTATTTATGTCTCAAAGAAGGCATAAATAAGGATTTGAACTAACACCTTTTTGTTCCAATTAATTGATCGTGAATCAAACAACAGGTGACTCGGGTAATTACTTTATTATTAATTATAAGCTCGTGGGGATTATGAAATGGCCAGTGGACCACCCATAAGAGGTAGATGTGATACTCATAAATCATGTTACCCCCCGAGTGCCAGTTATTAGTTATTTAAGTCACTACAGACAAAAAATAAAAATCTTAACTAAAAGAAATTATTCTCTATACTCGTATCGGATAGGAACAATTATATCATTACATTGGATTGAATTGCAATATTTTAATGTTTTAATATGAAGTTCAATGAATACAGATACCTTATTTTATAGCGACCATATTAAAAAAAAATTGCAACACAATAAAATATATTAGAACTATGTACTAGCACAGATAAAATAAATTTACTAAAGTGGTAGGTAGTGCTAACCTAACCATATCCAGAGAAATAACTTTCGACCTGACCTCACGCAAGCACTACACCAGTATTGCTGAACTATCGATAGTTAGACCATTTATAGTTGACCTCGACAATCATCTATACTATCCATAAGCCTATCGATAGTATCGAAAGGTTAGTTGAGCGCAATATAATTAATACACTACAATACTATAGACAGTATCGTAGCTCAATATAGACATAACTATAGATAATATCGGCTTTGTAAATTACACTAACTATCGATAGTATCGATACTATTAATAGTGGCAATACTACTGATAAAAAGTTGAGTATCTATAGTGCAAAACTACAGTTAATATCCTATCCATAGGCCGATCGATACTATTTCTTTCGCGCAACTATCGATATCCCAAGTATCGATAGTCGACTATTGAGCGGTAACACTGCACTACACATTTATTAATCCGCCAAAAGCCATTCAATTACAATTATAATTCACTTTCAATTGCAACAATTGAATACAGTTTAGTCACCATCCTGTTATCTCCGCTGTCTGAGGGATCGCATTGAAATAAATGAAACGTCGTAAAACAAGCGGTTAGTTGGTCGTTAAATCTTGTAATCGGTCGTTTAAGACGCGATAAAGTCTTCTAGTGGGGACACTGATTGGTTATTTTCATGTTGTAAGCGTATATGATATGGTACTTTCGGTAGATGTTCGCAAAAGGTTCAATTTCGAATATTCATATCGGATAGAGCGTCAATGGCTCAATGGACTGTCGCCTTCTTACCGGGAGGGTTCAAATCCCGACACGGACCGTGTTCAATGTGTTTTTGAATTTTCGAAAATATATGTACGTTATTCGAAGCTCTTACGGTGAAGGAAAACCATCGAGAGGAAACCTTTATGCAAGCATGCGAAGAGATTGGAAGGTTGTGTGTGAAGTCGTCCAACCCGCACTGGGCCCGCGTGGACGACTAAGGCCTAATCACCCTATACGGGTAGGCCCGTGCCCCTCGGTGGGGACGTTTAATGAGCTGATGATGATATCGGATGTGGTGCCGTCAATCATGTGAATAATGATATATTGTTGAATACCTCCTAGATGATGTTTTTGGTGACGAATTTTTCCTGGCAGTCCATAGAAATCAACGGAATTGAACGACGTAAAGCTTACAGAAGAGTACAATCTAAATCCACTGCTTGGATCTTCGTTTTCTTCATCAATCCTTGTGACCACACTCAAGATGTGCTGTATCCATCGAGTCATATTAACAAGTTATTACAGGATCTTACTTTAATCTAACTGAACACGGCTCCATCATCTGGCCCTTCTGTTAGTTTGATAATGCTGCAATTATAAGAATTACGAACGATGTACGTCTCAAATTACATCCTCGCTGGAGGTTGTTACGGGCCATACAAACAGCCTGCGCGTGCGCATACGACGGCGGACATCGGCAGTTAACGGGCGAGAAGCGGCCGGTACTTCCGCTCCATCATTATCATTTCCTATTGATATACCCATCTTTATGGTAACCATGAAATTGAATAGTAATCTTGGACAACATCTCACGAGGAAGCTCTTTACCGTATATGCCTGGTGGAAGTTTTAACATGAGTGAAAATAATTATCGCTTAATTAAAAACTTTCTTGTAAGTTGCAGACGTTAATAAAATCTTTCTATCCAACTTACGAATCTTAACAGCAGGATATTTAATTAAATACCTGAATAGGTAGAATTTTCCAAGTTAACTTCTCAGGCCTGTGAACATTGAATGAAACTGAGTAGCTTTGCCAGTCTAAATACCTGAGCGCGCTAAGTCATCTGAGGAGGTTACCACCATCTCTTACAATAGTATTACCATAATTGTAAAACCTACTGTTTTAAGAAATGTATCGCCCTTTGGACGGACTTTTTTTTCTGTATTGTATTATTGAATCGTATTAGCTGTCGGCATTTCCGGCAACATACAACTCTTAACCCTTTGACCGCCAAGATTCCAGACACAATGGAAAAGCTATTGTTTGTGATGCTTATAAGGCGTCTCTGGTAGTCAAAGGGTTGCCATTCATCTTGTCGCAGTCCATTGCTGGATATCTAGATATATAGATCTATATTGCAAGTATTAAATATCTTACTTAAGAATGAAACCATTAAAAAAATTAACAAAATCTCATTCATGATTATTAAGCCCAACATCATACACTGCTGAACACAGGCCTTTCTCATGAGCGCCACCCATCCCAGTCCTGAGCAGCCTGAATCCAACAACAACCAGCCACCTTCCTAAAACGACGTCTCACAAATACGCTTGCATGAACGAGGTCGCTATTTCAACACATTTATCATACAGTGTTCTTAAAAAATTTACATATTTTTTACAAGGAAAATATTTTTTCTATGTTCTTGGAATTTTAAAATTAGGGAAAATCCAATATTAAATTGATAATTTCTAACGTCTATGCCGTTTAAATTCTGTCGCGGCAAATTCAAACGCCTCGTCAGCCGATCACATATTAGACAAAACTATATAAATAATTATTTTGTAATAGAAACAAAAGCCAAGATAACCAATCTATATATCAAACTAAAATCTTAAAAAAATATATTAAACCTAAGTATAAAAATGATTATTTTTAAAGAAATTCCTTTAGCCGAGGTTCCAAAAATATTGGTAGCGTTCCCCCTTATATTGCTAGACTAATTCTTTGTCTAAGGTAGCTGTTGCAATTTATTTATTTATTACAGATAACATAATATCACTAGCTATCATATAGATATGCTGTCGCCCATTATATAAAATTACATGATTGCAGTAACGAATTTTTGGAATCACAAAAACTTAATCTGATTCTCCACAAGGGCAGGACAAGGTGTTACCAGTTGAAGCCATTAAATTTGATTCGTAATTATATTATTAGTAATCACGAGTAGGTCTGACAAAAAGCCACGACCCTCTTAGTTGCATTTGTTTTTTTTATCACCGAGTAATTCAAAGATTAGGCACGGCTTAACGAAAAACTTTTTACAGTTCGTCTTGAAGGTTACAACATATCTAATTGGCGACTAAATTTCTTGTCATGCATACAATTTAACTAATTATGCTTTCATCATAATCGGCCTATAATGGTCCACTGCAGAACACTGGCCTTCCGCACATAGCTACGGAGAGATTGGGCCAAAATAATAAAAATATATTCGATTTTAAATTATATCAAGACACAAAGGTGGCAACACTGTCAATATTATCTTCGGCCACGCGTGTCCACAGTTCATCACAATAAGTCACATGCAGATGATTAGGATGTTTCTTGCGGCCTATGGCCAATATGGCATTCCCACACCTGTGTCGGGTCTAGGCCAATTTAAATCGCATTACCATAATAACTCAATCGTAGGAATATTAAGTTATCAGTGTGTCGACCCGCTGTAGTGTCGCGAAGAGTTTTGCACGAGTAGAATTGGCAAAATGCCTACAACTTTTCGTATTGCTACTGTTAGACGGAAAAGAAACGACCAACGCTACCCATCCCTAATCAATTGAAGAGTGATGTCACGTCACTAATATCTCTGTCTTGACATTAGCATTGTACGCGGGAAACAGTCATATTGTAAGACTAAGATTTAATCTATCAATAAATGTTGTTTAAACTTAAAGAATCATTTAATACTACGAAACGCCAATACTGGGGGAAACGGAATGTTGTGTCGAACTTACACTACTAAACACAACAAAACATGCTTTTCCGTGGTTATACCTACAAATATTTTTTTCAACAACCGTGAGCGCGATATTTAAATTTCATACAATATTATTTTTGATGTGCGTTTCAGTCAACAGTAACCGTGCACTAACAAAAGGTAGTCATTATCGATATTACCTTAATTGAGCCATGATTGCTTTTAATTTAATGGAATCATACTCAATAGTAGCCGGTTTCAGAATATTACCTTGTAATTTGAACATGACTTTATTATTGTTATTTCACACTTCATGCAAAAAAAGTTAATAACATAAGCTAAAATAAGGTCTTGATGCGGTAGCGGCTAGCAGCACTATCGATTGAATATCACGTTTATTAAGTATCACTCGAAGTGGTTCATTATGGTGTAGCACCTCCTTAAGTCTTTGAACGCCAATGACACCTAAAGGCGTTAGAATTAATAGATTTTCTATTGTGTCTAGATTCCTGGCGTTCGAAGGTTAAGTACCGCCGAGTACTTGCGAAAGTTGAGGCTGAAGAAGGTAAGCGGAAGAGTGTAATATCTAGCGCTAAATAACTGATCCCTTTGTCTTATAGTGCACTACGATACATAATCATACAGTCACCCTAAAGTAAACACAAATTTAACCTAATGACCGCCACAGACGACTTCAAGCGTCACAAATAATATATTTTCTATTGTGTCTGAATTATGGCGATCATAGGTTTAAATAAGGTCTGCTCTATCCATACCTAGTACTACTTTTACACACGACATTACTTATGGAAATGACGTCCATTATCTTTGATTTAAATGTTAGCGATGCCCTGCCCCTGGTGATTTGTCCAATAAGCCAATATGTGCCGCCGAGTTCCCCAATGATACTTAAATAGTATTTTAATACGTAAATGGTGGCATGCCGGGCAGGGGTCGTTAGCGATTTCATTTTTGCTATTAAAACTTATTTATGCTTCTGCGCGCTTTTACATCGCGTGGAATGCATATTGTGTTGGTTTTTTTTTTCGTCGTTTACGACTCTTGGGGTGGATAAGCGTAATAATGTATAAATCTAAACATGGTTACAACACACAGAATACACTATAATATAATCTTATAAACAAACCTTGGTCAATCAGTCAATTAATCAAGCATTCTAAATTTAGTTTTCTTTTATGTCTCTGTGCAGTGGACAGGCACTCAGCATAGTCATGTTAATATTGAGGCGTTTAACCCATCACGCAGGCCCAGTGCAAAAATATTACACTTATGTCGAAATCGGGCTCAAAACTGAACTTGCCCTACGGAGAACGGAGGGAATTAAGACAATTTGTTTGACCACTAAGCCATCGTGACCTTCCAATTATATATAAATAAAATAAAATTTGTTTATTTTCAGGCAACATAACCCATATTAAAACATTACAAATAAATTTGAATTCTCATTAAAACTATATAAATAAATAAATTATTTGTATTAAAAAATCATAAATTAAAATCAAAGCGATATTTCATTAACATTTAAATAAATACAATTAATGTTTAAAGCGATTCCTGTTTACTTCCCAACAATCTCATTGAACGTTATACAACTAGTAACCATAAAGTAACTATTATAGATACTTGGATCTTGGATACTTTTTGTTGTTTTGACGATAATACGCACTTAACCACAAAAGTGAAGTACTGCCGAAAAAAACATCGGCACTAGTTATGTATTGTGGTATACATGTATTTATGATTCGTATTTATTAAAACATGTACATTATACATATCTATATAAACATTAACTTGTACATCTTATTGTATTCTTTACGACCTATGTCCAACGCTTAAGGGCTTAATTAAAGCTGACTTTTGTTTCGTATCTCGCACCGTACTTTATTCGAATGCTAGGGGCTACTCTGTTATGGATCGCAATTATATGAGTGTATAGGTCAACTTAATTGTTTAAAAAATGAGGTCTACTGAACAATGAGTTTTTATAACAAGTTTCGAATCTAAAATCTAGCTTCTAAATCAGTTCAGAATTTGATAGTATTTTTTCATGTAGGTACAATAAATTAGATTCAGTTCTTTTGAATTAAATTATTTATTGATATATAATACTGATTAATATCCATTTTGCTTTCATTTTAGGTAGACCGTGTGAAAGCCGACAGCGAAGGCTATTCAATGAATCTAATACCTTTTTCAAATTATAGCAATGATGCTTTTTAAACACCAGTGTTTTGGTTAAATGGTGGGATAGGCATTAAAGTGACTTCAATGTGGGGACCGGGAGACAAGAAAACACGACTATCGATGTTCACTTTAGTATATATTGTGAGTCTCAAATGACTTAGAACTACTCTTTTATATTAACTTAATACATATGTGTGAGGGAGGCTATCTACACACTACAATATTGTGACTTAATTGCTGTATATACCAAGATTGCAAATAGAGTGTGCTCTCTTTAGGATTCCCGGTATCATAGTGTTGTCATTTACCGTACGGAAAGACGGACTGTAGCTTATTCCGAACTCTTTAAAAAACAAACGTCCAGTAATCATCATCAGATACTTTTTACTAAATTTAATATTTCTCTTTACCCAAAAAGTTTGACATTAACAACTTAGACAGTACCTGCGAATTTCGTATGTGTGGTTTTCTTTGTTTTACTTAATTTTAAGAAGAAACTAACAACGTATTACGTATTAAATAATTACAATACATTAACTGCGAACTACTGTTATATTTTATAAATCTCAGCATCAAATGCACGTGTCAGTAACACGATACAAGAATCGTGCGCTCGTAAAGAAATACAGTAGGTCAAATGTCAACGCCTTGTGCGTTTTTGCAAGAATTCAATGTTACTTAATTCCGGATTGACTTACAATGTACCCCTATGGCAAGGGTTAAGCGAGTATGCGGGACATTTACTCGTAGTTCTTTTAAACAAAAGAACTTTTTTACAAATTTTATTTTTTATAAAATTGTGTATTATCATATGAATGAGTGATGACAGTTGATTTAAGTTTTTCCGCCGATTCTTAACCCTCTAACCGCCGTAGTTTCATATATTTAACAGACACGATCGATTTTCTATTGTGTCTAGAATCCTGGCGGTTAATAGGTTGTATGCTATCTTTTTTCAATACAAAACAAAATCTGTTTTTTAAGTGACCCAAATCTAAATACTTAAATTGCTTACTGCTTATTAAAACAGTTATTTCCATTGAGCAATATTAAATTCAAACTTACTTACATACAATCAACTTACTTACACACTTGATCATGATAAATATCTAAATAAATAACAATATTTTTTCTATAATGTGTAGATGCAAAATTTATTTCGTTTTTTTATAATTAAAATTCGGACTGCATGACTGTTGCATCCACAGTTTAAACGAGTTATATATAAACAAGTCTGCCGATATACATATTTTCCATTAATACCCAACTGGGAATCGAACCTCATAATTAGCAATTTATATGACTTATTCCTCATCATGTCGCAAAGATGAACCGGTACTGGCAAATTTGACACTTCGCCCGTAACTGGTTCGTGCGATTTTTTCCCCAACGTGTCCGATTTCGCACGTCCGCGCTAAATTAACGGTCGAAGAGCAATATCCTGTGGGAATAGTGCCTACTCAGGGTTCTCATTAAAGTCACTTGAAGTAATATAGGAAAAACATCATCAACATCAGCTTTAATGACCCACTTGACTGCAGAAACATAGATATGTGAAGAAAAAATATAGGTAACGCATCATCATCATCAGCTCATTTTACGTCCCCACCGAGGGGCATGAGTCTATCCGTATAGGATGTATAGGACACAATAATGTCCACGCACTCACGACTTCACGCAAAACCCTTGAATCTCTTCATGCGTGCGCAGGTTTCCTCACTATGTTTTCTCCACTGTAAGAGCGTCGGATAAACGTGCATACTTATAATTTTGAAAATTCGAACAGTTGTTGGAACAGGCAATAGGTAATACAATTAATTAAGAATTCATAAATAAATATATACCTCGTTTCTTTCCAATAATTATACAGCCTTTAATGACAATAGCAACTCATTAGGATATTGAGGCGGAGCTAAAAGCTCATGTTGCTAAATATACCCCTTGGGCCCGCGTCGACGACTAAGGCCTAAACACCCTTTACGGTAAGGCTTGTGCCCCTCGGTGGGGACGTTTAATGAGCTCATGATGATAATAACTATGCTTTGAAGTCGGGAATGAGGACTAGCAAACAATAGATTTCTATTGTTTTTCTCACTAAACAGGAGCTCTATAGACTTGTAATCACATACATTGTGGCAATAGACAGGCCACATAGCCCAAATAATCAATGGCCGCTGGGTCAGAAATATTTTATCAATGGAAACCACGAATCGGAAAGCGCAGCAATGGACGTTAATCCACAAGATGGACCGATAACACAATTAAAGTCGTCTGGAACCACTGGATGCAGGTTACTACAAACCGGCGTCGATGTGAACCGTGCAATAATTTTTAGGATATACATACATCTGTATATTACATGAACAATAATGTCATTAAAGGAATAGCAACGCCAAACTTGGAGGGGTAGATGATAGCAATTGGTTAGTATTAATGATTTGTGTACGCCTAGCACACATAAAATTTAACTGATGGGAAAATTATAAAAGGTATTGATTGAACTTAAATATGTTCAGCATTTCAAAAGCTGTACAATTTCAGGGAACAATCGAGAAATTCTCACCACTCAACATTCTTAAATCAGTCGACCTTTAAGTGAGCACTAATAGTAACACTGAGTCATTTGACGAGCTGATTTGAGTCTTCAGGCAGATTGAGCACTCAATTAGTGTTGTGTTACATGGGACCGGGCCCGTTAGTTTACGCTTCGCGAGCCGGAGGTGATGGCGTTGGGAAAATATTTTTTAAACAAACATCTCGATCGTGTCTCGATTGTCATTTTTTTAGGCTTAGCGTATATTTTTAGATTAGTTTATATGGTGGCTTATTCCATTACGTTCTTATAATATCGGGGAAATAAGTAAAAATGGGGAAAGCAACTAACATGCATGCATATTGTGGTTTACTGTTTTTACGCATTTGTTGAGATATATGCGTAAAAAACTGTAAATCTAAGGTAAGCCTAGGGTTACCAACCATACTGTTTTCACTTAATTATACGTTTCACTGTTGAACAAAAATAATGTTTACAAAATACTGTTTTCAAGTTTCATGAAGCATTTACTGAAAGTTTTCAGAAATTAATGCTTAGTGATTGGAGGATAGAAATAGAGCATCTAATAATTAAATAAAGAACAAACTACTTATTTATTTAAGTTTCAGTTATTAAAAATTATAATTATGGTGATGCGTTAAAGAAAGTTTTTAAAAAAGATTTTATATTATTAGTTTTTGCGAATAGTTCTATCAATTATTATTGTACAATAAATACTGTTCACTTTTCTAAAATACTGTTTAAGCTTCTTCAAAGACCCGAATATTTGTTTTCTGTAAAAATTTGGCAACTCTAATCTCGACTGATGATAACGCCACCACTTGGCACAGGGCTTCCCATAACGCAATCCCAACGTGGATTCGTTTGATTTACAACCATCCTTAGATAGGTGCTTCCTTTCGAAACACGGAAAGACTTTTGAAGTATATATTTTATCGGTTACCCATCTGCTAATAAAACATTACCAAAGTTGCTTTATTTATTCAGCCTATCAGCCGTTTCGCCATCTAGCCCTCAAATCATCCCCATTATAGTTTTAAGTTAAATTTTCATATTTGATAGCATCTTGATCAACATTTCACATATTTTTAGGGCATAGTGAAACGTATATGCTTATAGTATTTTCAAATTATACATAGATTCAAGCATATTTTTTCGGATCGAACTTATATAGGTACTGAATCCCTCGTCTGTCTGGCAATGGGTTATTTTGTCTAGATTGACAACGGAGCTAATAAAACTGTTTTTATTGTAATTAGTGGTTTTATTTGCAGTCTTTTCAAAATCACGAGTGGAATACATTAATAAAATAATTACAACTTCGACAGTGGTGTATCATTCCCAAGAAAAGTATCTATCATTAGTGTGTCAATATTTAATGACACAAGAACATTGACAATTTAATTATGGCAGAAATTGACCAGGGGCAAGATAAACATGTTAAAACATTTTTATTGAGAGCTCTGACTTTTATGTAATTGCAATGTTTAGCCAACAAACTTTTATTTATTATTTATTTGATAATTCACTTGGCGTTCTAGAGACAGCGTAAACTCATTTAAAGGGGCGGTAAGTATTTCTTGGACTTAGGGTTTGTAAATGTTATGGGCGGCAGTGTCACTTAGCATCAGGTAAATTGTGTTCGTTTGCCTGTCGTTTGTAACGATGTGGTTAAATCAAGATCTTATGTAGCTAGTTGGCTACTAAATTGTAGACTCGGTACTGAGTCGTTAAAGTAGACTAGACTAGGTATCGATCTCACTGTCAGATTTCGTCCTCTACAATATTTATCTGGTAAAGCTGTGAAACCATTCGCACCCAACAGCGAATAGTCCATCTGAAAATAAAAATATGGTTTGAGGTATTGAGATCATCATCAGATCATAGACGTCCCCCTCCAAGGGGCACGAGCCTACCCGTAAAGGGTGATTAGGCCTTAGTTGTCCACGCATTGGCCTAGTGCGGATTGGTCGACTTCACGCAACACGTTTGAATTTCTTCGCAGGCGTACGCAGGTTTCCTCACGATGTTTCCTCAACCGTAAGGGCGACGGATAAACTTACATACAATTCCGAAAATTCGAAAATACATTTGAACCTCCACAACAATGAGACACCGAAGCCCTTGATTGAAATTTTAAGTTTTATTTCCGTATATCATTAGGGGAGTCTTTCGTTCAGCTGTGGACATTTTGGAGTGTTATGATATTGATGAAGTTTCATAACGAGCGTACAAGACTTCTATTTGAACCAGTCCAAAATTCCAATATCCCGTTGAATATAATAAACTTCACAAACAAGCCAACTTTGCTTCGACACAGTCAATTTGCTTGTCTCAGCTGGCTCATATTGAAACAGAGTCGATGAACAATCGCTGGCGTCCGCGGCGCTGTTAAAATACTGCGCGTTGGCACTTCGGGGCGGTAGGCGTTTGCGTAAATATGACTTGTAACGAGACTACCTACTTCGCTTATTTTTACCACATATTTACCAAGTCTACATTTACTGATAAGGTATCGTACGACGCGAGACAAGGTAAGTACATACAGTGGAATGTATCCTGTACCGCTGTGAGAATTCAAAATAGAAACAGAAACAGTAATTTTATGAATTAAACGATTCTTTATTGAAAATAATGGTAATTAAATAGCATATCCACGGAAATTTAACCAAGTCCCAATTCAAGCTATGTGAATGTACTATGGGTATGGGTAGATGCTAAAAATACCTCAAAGTAAAAAAAATACCTAAAAGTAAAAGTAAAATATCGTTTTTTACTAAAAAAACGATAGAAACATTGATATAAATATAGAAGTATAAGTATATATTTTTTTAGATAAGTACACATACTGAGAATATAATTATCTGGTACATCGGAAACCACGATGTACCAGATAATTCATATAGAATACGACGAAACACTTCGAGATAAAGTAGGTAGTGCCCTTGCGCCTCGCTTGGCTCAAAAAAAATCAAAATCAAAATTCTTTATTCAAATTAGGCTTACAAAAAGCACTTATGAACGTCAAAAAATATACAAAAATATAATAAAAAACAATTAAAAATACTAAACTAAAAATATGAATTTTGATGCTTTGAAAAAAAGCGCTTCAGTGGATTGGCCTGTTGAGAAGAAGCACCCAAGAAAACTCAACAGTGTAGCCTTTTTTAAAAACAATTACTTAATGTAACAATATATCATAAACACTGAAATAGCTGAGCAATTTAAGACCAAGGATTTTTATCACATAAATATTCGTCAATAGTGTAGTACCCTTTTTAGAAAGGTGGTTTTTTATTCTAGCTTTAAACATGTGTAAAGGTAACTCGACAATATTTTGCGGTACCTTATTGAAAAACTTTATACATCTTCCTATAAAAGATTTACCTACTTTATGTAGTCTCAAGTCCGGAACAGCAAGTTTGTTTCTATTCCTAGTATTAAAATTGTGTGAGTCACAATTTTTTTTAAAGGTATGATAGTATTTACGGACGTAAATTAAATTTTCATAAATATATTGTGATGCTACAGTCATTATATTTATTTCTTTAAAAAGTTCCTTAAGAGAGTCACGGGGTCTAAGGTTGTAGATAAAACGAATAGCTCTTTTTTGTAGTACAAATATTGTATTAATGTCGGCAGCTGAACCCCACAACAGTAGACCATATGACATGACACTATGAAAATAACTGAAATAAACCAATCTTGCTGTTTCTACATCTGTCAAAAGCCTTATCTTCCTAACAGCATAAGCTGCCGAGCTAAGTCTACCAGCCAGTGATTCAATGTGAGGCCCCCATTGTAACTTTGAATCTAAAGTTATACCAAGAAATGCAGTGGAGTTTACAAGTTCCACTTGATCATTATTCAGAGTTATGTTGGTCTCGACCTGCCTTACATTGGGCATAGTGAATTTTATACATTTAGTTTTTTTTGCATTAAGTAAAAGATTATTAGCAGTAAACCAATGCATTACTTGAGACAGAGCTCTATTTACATCGTCAAAAGTCGCCTTACGTCTGTTAACATTAAAAATCAATGACGTATCATCAGCAAATAGAACTATATCCGAAAGACTTTTACAATAGTAAGGGAGGTCATTTATATATATTAGAAATAATAGAGGGCCTAAAATTGAACCCTGGGGTACTCCCATGCGCAAAAGGGCACCATGCGACTTTGTGCCATTAATACAGACTTTTTGAACTCTTTCAGAGAGGTAAGATTCTACAAGACTCAATGAGCATTCTGATACACCGTAATGTCTCAACTTTAATAAAAGTGTTTTATGGTCGACGCAGTCAAAAGCTTTAGACAAATCGCAAAAAACTCCTATTGCATCATGTTTGTCCTCCCAGGCATCAAAAATATGCTTAATAAGTGCAATCCCAGCATCAGTAGTATTTTTATTTTTTGTGAAGCCAAACTGTTTCTCATGTAATAATTTGTTAACGTTAAAATGTGAAAGCAACTGATTGAATATAATTTTCTCAAATATTTTACTTAATGCAGGTAAAATAGATATGGGCCTAAAGTTAGATGGATCACTTTTATCACCGGATTTAAATAATGGTATTAATTTACTGTATTTCATTAAATTTGGAAAGAGACCTTTATCTACACAAGTATTAAATATCAATGCTAGATGGGGTGCAATACTATCAATAATTACTTTTATGATATGAGTAGAAATACCCATGGATCTTCTGTTTTTTTAATATTTAATTCCTTGAAAGTTTTGGTTATTGTGTCTGGAGTTATGTGCTTAAAGCTAAAAATTTTTTGCATTCAGAAACACTAGATGTCAAAAGAGAGCCAGCAATGGAAGAGCTTGAATTTAAAGTGCTGTGGCTCTTGGCGAGGGCACTGCCGTGCCCACAGATTCAAAAATATTTAAAAAAAAACTTATTTTTAAGCCGTTAATGTGACTGTAGTATCTGATCAAGTGATCACACCTGTTTATATCGTGGCTCCTCGGTAATCGTATTTTTTCCTATCAAGTGCTTTATGTAAATATTAACTGGCACTATGTTGATTTTTTATAGATTAATCAGATATATTATGGGCCGAGTCAACACAAACCGACCGCCATACAAGTTCAATACTCCCTGTTCGTTTAAATATTTGTCGGTATTGCTGGAAAAAAGTCTGTTTGAATTTATGATTGGGTGTGCATTTATTGATAATATTGGCACGGTCAAAGATAGATTGCCTAAGCTTTACGTCCTTGAAAGGCGAAATGTTTTTTTTGTGGAATTGACTTATAGTGGCGAGCACAGATGGTTCCCAGCCCCTAGAAAATATATGCACTAGCCTAATGCGTGCTATACACTACTCGTGAATTTCTTCGCGAAGTAGTTGGATACCGGCTTATTAGAGTGCAGAGTACTTCATGAACGCACTTACTCATCTTCGAGCCCTTTGACTTGGTCCAAAACCAACAACAAAAGGAAGTCGCCCCAGACGAGACAAAGTCGGACGTAATAAGCCGAAAGAGCTTCTCTACACTATCATTTTCGTCTAACCTCGGGCAACTTCGCGAGTATGTAGAGGAGGTAAGGGCACAGACATCCGAATATACAATTAGACTGGACAAGCCGCCAAGTTTATAGGCAGTCCCAGGTCGCAATTTCTTTTCGGTCTTACCTGCTGAAAAGTTATATCTCTCTTCAACCTATCGCAGTCCACTGCTGGACATAGGTCTCCCCATTTTGCGCCAGATATCCCGTCCGCTTTTCTCATCCAGCTCCCACCAGCGACCTTCCGCAAGTCGTCGGTCCATCGGGCCGGAGGGGTCCTACGCTAACGCTTGCCAAGACGCGGTCTCCACTCCAGAACTCGTCTGCTCCAACGGCCATCGGTTCTACGACATACGTGACCAGCCCACTGCCACTTCAACTTGCTGATCCGGCGGGCTATGTCGGTAACTTTAGTTCTCTTGCGGATTAAATCATTTCGATCTTATCCCTAAGAGAGACTCCAAGCATAGCTCGCTCCATTGCGCGCAAAAGTTATTTATTTCTTGGAAAATTTACTGATTCATTGCGATGATGGCCATGTTACAATTGCACAGGATGGCATTTTGGGAAAAACGGTATTTTTTTCTAATATTCGTGCGTCTTGACTCGTCTAAGAGAGCGTAAACTGGCAGCCAGTGTATGCTCGTTGAGCTTACATTTGTCGCACTTAAAAACGCGGCTTGCCCCATCTCCTGTATTGGGAAATCTGTGGGTAAGGGTTACCTAGAGGAACGCAAACTTCAGAGCGTTGCAGGGACTAAGAAACCTAATACATGAGGTATCAACATGATTATATGGTGCTGGCGGCTTACTCGTATCTTAGTGGGTGATTTTATAACACACATAACTTCTTTTGAAAAATCAAGTATCAATGGGTCGCGATGTCACCATCAGGTAATTCTTCTAACCGTTTGTGTACTTGTGAAATAAAAAACGAAGGATTTTTATATAATTGGCATTAGACTCGCGTTTGTAAAGGCCTATGCCCTGCAGTGAGACCTTATAATTTGGTTTAAGTTTTAAGGAATGTTTTTTATCATTTTATTTATTGATTAAGAGGCTTTGGTGTTAATAGACATTTCAGAGACATTGAACCTTTAACTACATTACAACTACATATTTACGCCAGAGGATTAAGGGAACTTAAGAAAGTAAATGACTTGATAAAAAAAACCCAAAATAAAAACATCAGCAGCTCATTATAACGTCCCCATCGAGGGGCACGAGCCTACCCGTATGGTGCATAGGCCTTAGTCGTCCTCACGGGCCCAGTGCGGGTTGGCCGACTTCACACACAACCTTTGAACTTCTTCGTTGGCGTGCGAAGGTTTATTCACGATGTTTTCCTTCACCGTAAGAGCGTCGGATAAACGTACATATAATTAAAAAAAAGACATACGTGGCGGATTTCAACCTGCATCCTCCAGATCGGAAGGCGAGAGTCCACTCAAATGAGACACCGGCGCTCTCCAAAATAAAATACATTCTCTAAAATTGTAGGACTTTAATAAAAAACTTAATCTCTATTCGCGTAGTATTTAACACATTTCTGCAATATGTTGCAGAAATAAGTACAAGTAAAGCAACCATCGTAGCGTAGGACGCCTCCGGCTCGATGGACCGACGACTTGCGAAAGGTCGTGGTGGAGGCTGGATGAGGAAGCGGAGGACCGGGATATCTGGCGCGAAATGGGGGAGACCTATGTCCACAGTGGACTGCGATAGGTTGAATAGGATAGGAAAGCAACCATCTCAATAGTCAGTCATCGGATTTGTCCGGAATATTATCTGAAGTCCCGCCGCACTTCAAAAGGCACGTTAATCCATTAGTGCCGGCCACTATCTTCGGATGGTAGTCGTTTACACTCTCTAATCGGGAATGGGCCCACGTGGCAGATTACGGCCCAATTTCCCCAAAGGATTGCCGTGTGGTAAGGCCAACTCCCAGTTGTGTGCCGAAATAGGCTGGTTGATCAATAGCATTTATTTTGGCTCATTGGTGTGGACCGTTGCCTAACAATCTGGAGGGTGCAGGTTCAAATCATTTACTACTATTTACAAAATTAAAAAAAAAAAAAATTTCAAATCAAAATGTCATATCGAATTATTCGTACGTTCATCAGACGCTCTTACGGTGAAGGAAATCATCATAAGGAAACCTGTGCACGCCTACGGAGAAATCAAAAGGTTGTACGTGAAGTCATCCAATCCACACAAGGCCTTTCGTAGACGTCTAAGGCCTGTACACCCTTTACGGGTAGGCTAGTACCAATCGTTGGGGACGTTTAATGAGCTGATGATGACGTAAAACTTAAACGTACTTTTATAAGAGTAGGTAATTTCAGCAACTTGCAGCTTAAAACATCTCCTAGCGATTTACTTGCATAGTTCTTGCTATCAACGTAATTCAATGACGAAGCCTTTGTGTTATTTTCCTATGTAAGTTAAATAATTAGTAAAGTGGACACTGCAAGCTGAAAAGTCATCTTCACAAGATGAGGCTAAGTGACTCGGACACTAGCCGATTCTGCGCAGAAGAGAGAGAGAGAGACACCGATGCATCTTCTTTGCAATTGTGGTCCTCTACTTGGTCAACTACCTTTTATGGCCAAGTGCCACCAAATCTATAAAGTTGGGCAGGATTCTTAGGTTCATGAAAAGAGCCCAACTTTTAGACGAACTCTAAAATGGGGAGCAAATCACAAAAGATATTTTAGGTTAAGGTACCTAGAGGTCTATTAAAGCCTGAGTAGCTCCCAGAAATTCGAACAATAATGATAAGGTAAATAGTAGTAAAATTTTATGAAATTCATTAAGTAGTTTTTGCGTAAGTACACAAAACGTTAACCAATAAACACCCATACATTCTTACTAACTTTTATTAGTAGCATTCAGTTGTGTACCCGACTGTACAAAGTAACAGAATTCTATTACTCACCAACATTTGTATATGCAAAGTGCCCGTTTTTTTACTGACCGTGCTATTTACCACGTGACTAGAGTTCATGCTCCTTTAAATAGATATGTGTTACATGCGATTAGCGTTAAACAAGTGCTTAATTGTGCTGAATTTTATTGGGCGTCTAATTCAATTTAAGTTACAGTAGTGTACACAGATTCTTTAATTTACTCCGTGAAAAGTCTTTAGATACCGTTAGTAAAGGTACTAAAAAAAAATCAATTTCCTATAACAAGTTTTTCCAACTGCTATCTAACACGTACCGTATCAATTTTTATTCTTATGATTCAATAATAAAAAAAACAGAAATAAATAGATAAAAAAAAATCAATTTGCTAGACTACTGCGGAAAGCAACGCTGTATTACTGTGAGCGTAACCCATATCAAAAATTCTAACAAAAACTAAGCTTTAAGTGTATCAATGTTTAGTTACGTTACGTAGCCTCATGGAATTTACTGACATCGTAAATGGATACGTGATAGAAAAATAAGGAGCGAGCCCGGTAGGTCCGCTCCCGCGTCACCGTCAACAAAGCGCGCTGCCCAACGCTAATGTATTCAACGCGACGATTGATGAAGTATAAAATTTCTTAGTACCGTCTCACTCACAATGGAATTATGATATTTATCGGTTGGCTTGTGCCGACGAGTGTGTGGGAACGCGCGCGGCACGGGCTTTCCCACGAGGCCGCGTTGCGGGCAGCAACGTCGTAACTACAACCAAGACGCACGCTACATACGTCTTTTTCATCACACTGCTACAAAACGCGTGGTAATAAAACGTCGTATGTGCCGAGAGTTCCGTAATAGGAGCGCTTGTTGCCTTCGTAAAAGAGCTTGCTAGGCATTTAAGACGTTCTCGTGTCTAACAGAGCGAGACAGAATTGGAGTAAGTAGCGTCACGGCGTTTCGACCGCACAATTGGCGCGGTGTCGACTCGGCTAGCGGTGCTGGGAACGAGTCACACCTTACCAAGGTGATAGTCAATGTTATTGTTTTGACTGACTAATTAGGATGGCTGTTTTTGTTCGCCGGATTATGTTATGAGACGCGCTAATACAAAATGGCATGACTTAGAATTTTGAAAGCCTGACATAGGCTGTATAGTAGTGACTGATGTCTAAGTTTCATATTGCAAAGGCTGTATGATATGTACAAAGTATGTTCGATAAATTATATACAGGTATTTTGATCTGTCAAGGTTCGGCAACTATATCTTCTATCTTTTATTAAATATATTTATAATATATTATTAAGAGCGTCGGTGGCTCAGTGGGGTGAACTGTCGCCTTCCTACCGGGAGGGCTGAGGTTCAAACCCGACACGTACCAATGTATTTTCGAATTTTCGAAAATATATGTACGTTATCCGACGCTCTTACGGTGAAGGAAAACATCGTGAGGAAACCTTCATGCACGCCTGCGAAGAGATTCGAAGGTTGTGTGTGAAGTCGTCCAATCCGCACTGGGCCCGCGTGGACGACTAAGGCCTAATCACCCTACACGGGTAGGCTCGTGCCCCTCGGTGGGACGTTAATAGCTGATGATGATGATGATGATCTATTATCTATTATTTAGTAAATAAACATTATTATAAGTAACGCAGAAATTAATTTCAGCAAGACTTCAAAATACATAATATATTTTACTTATATATTTTTGAAGAGGCACGATGATTTCAATAATTACAAGCCTATTAAAGCGTAACACTAAGCATGTATATATTCGGTAGGACTTCCATTTTAAAAAAAATATATTATTTCTCAGGCTATACCTACACTTATCTGCGGTAGAAATGCTTCTTGAATCGAAATGAAGGCTATTCCTTTTAAATATTGATGATTAAATACCTTTACTAACTCTCAGAATAAGCGTCAATAAAATTAAATACTTTCAACTCATTATCTTACATTTCTTCTTTCATTTGAACTCACTTCAGTGCTTCGCTGTTAGATACGAGTCTCCCCCACTAAGGTGTTAGACATACCAGTTTTCTCTAATCCTTTTAGCCTGACAGCAATTTCAGTTATAAAATATTGCATATCAGCAGCCAATCATTCAGGCCATCTGAATAACGCTTAAAGTCTCTATCAGTGATAGTCAATCGGGATAAAAAATGCGTAATTAACACCAAACCTTTACTCCAGAACTCGTCTGGCCCAAAAGCCAATTCTGCCTTGACTTCTAATAAGGATACTTTATAATACTATAGGATATAAATAAAATAATATGAATTCAGTCTTGCATTTAGCTTTTCTTATAATTTAATAAACTTCTTTCAGTTGAAACCTACTTATTCTATGTAACAATTTCGTATCCTAAACTTATGTTATAATTATCAGCCCAGGTTATTCTTAAGCAAATTATATTATCTCTCGGCTAAGAAACTTTGATCAGTCTAAAGCAGGACTATGCTTAGGATATTTGTGTGAAATCGCCTCTAAAGTGGGACGCAACTATCGCCTAGGCATACTGCATTTTAAACACCGCCGTAAACTGTCACATTTAATAATGACTACAAGTATGAATAGGTATATACTATATGTCAGTATATATTAACCTACATACCTACTTCTCTTCTAGTTTTATAATATCACGAGTAAGCAAGAACTCTGGTATTATATTATCATGTCTTCAATTTTAGTTAGAGTACATACTATACTCATTAATGAGCCAAAACATGGACTGTTTTCTTCCGCTCTGGAGGGTGCAGGTTCAAATTCCGCCACGTACACGAAATTATATGTAGGTACGTGTATCCGTCATTCTTACGGTGAAAGAAAACATCGTGACGAATTCTGCGCAAACTATGAAGAAATTCAAGGTTGTGCGTGAAATCAGCCAATCGGCAATGGGCCCGGGTGGCCGACTGAGGCCTATACACCCTATACGGGTGGGCTCGTGTCACTCTGTGGGGACTTTTAATGAGCTAATGATGATGACCAAGCATATGACCTTACATACGGGCTCTCTGGTCCCTAAGAATACAAATCTTCTCAAAGTAGAACAATCGTAATAACCATAACGAAAACTTACATCTTCGTCAACGAATGGATTCGTTTCAGCATCATCTAGGACAAATAGTATTTGCAAGTAAAAATCTGTGTAACAGCATTTTCTATTCGTCATCTGTCCGTGCGGCGACGGCGGCGATAACACGCCTCGCGACGCGCGGACCTGCGCCTGCGCCGCTGCCTTAGGGTTGTCACCTACAAATAAAATAATTGTACATTAAAATAACGGTTTCAAAAGAAAAAAATATTCTTAATATCATTCTGCACCATCTTGATGTGCTTTGGAAAAGATTGTGTTACAGTAGTTAAAAATAAAAAGAAATTATTTTATTGCCCATTTAAAAATTCAAAATATATATGAAACAGACCTCTACGCTAGGCTTTACCTTTCCTGTGGAAGTAGATTTAACGGCATCCAAGAGAACATATTTCATTTATGTGCTTTTTTTGACGAATACCTACCATAATATAATAAAAAAATTAGATGTATGTAGTTAAATACTATACAAAAGATTTCCCATGATCTAGGCTAAAACCAATCATTGAAAGGGTAAATTATGGCCGATCTATATTATGTTTAAGAACTTTTTTATGTACCTACACATTATACAACAATAAAAAATTGGAATCTGATTGTTTTCATTTGGTGGAATAAGTATCAATTCCTTGAAGTAGTCTTTGTAGTAAAGATTATTAGTTTAGTTTTAAATATTTATGCCTTTAGCATGTAATGCTTCATAAATAAGATTATTACAATTAACGAAAATTTTCCTTTTAGTACAGAAATATATTTTCTGTAGTATTGCTCCACTATTTCACATATAATAATAATTCTTAATTGAATAGTACTATATAAAAGCCCGCCACGCGGCACCGTTACGAAATTATAGGGTGACGTCATTGTCATCTTCAAGCTAGGGAGCTGTTCTTCAAAAGACGTTACGTCTATGTCTGTCCCTATCTGTCGTCTAATGAAAGAGGGAGACGGAGTTGTACGCGTGGACTTACGCGTCTTTGCGTGCGTCTGCGCAGCGGAGGGTGCGCGTGGGAACGCGTGCTGCCCGGTACCATCAGCTGTCCCAACAGCTGTTAAAATCTTATCTCTTATAATTATTAGGAAATATTTTGAAATATTCTGTATGGATTTTGCTATATTATTATATTATTATTTTTTACTCTTAATATCGTTTTATTTGAACATATGCTTTTTCAAAGTTACTCAAATATTTGTGTACAAAGATCAAGTTTTGTAAAATAATGAAAATAATCTATTTTTCTTAGAATTTTAAAACAATTTCCAATTCTTTATATGTTCTTTTATATAACATGCATCACAACTTTGAACTCGAACATACTGGTAACGATTAATTATATAAAGTGTTCATATGCTTCATAATACTAAAGTATTTAGGAAGTACTAAAGTATGTGGAACACACGATGATAATCACAAATAATAATAGTATTTACAAATATGTTTGAAAAGATATTCTTTAAAATCACCCATTTCATGATTTATAAAATTCTACAAAATTGCATGAAATGATCACTTATTTATCATATAAAGTACGATACTTGTACAAATAGTATGATTGTCCAAAAATATTAAAAAAAAGATCAAAGTAATATTAAAAATAAGATCAAAATATTGCGAACTGTCATTTTTTTTCCGTTACTAAGTCTAACCATAATTAAAAAAAAATCAAAGTCAACACAAACGTGCCACCCCTACTTTATCACGGGCGTTTTGCCACAATCGGTATAGGGCGCATAAAAGCAGCACGGCGGGCGGCCCGCGCGGCATTCGCTCTGAGACCGCCGCGCGCGCATCACCAATGATCTTACCCGCGCGTACCATGTCGCCGCACGGCGTGTTCCACCCACCATCCACACAACCCGACGAGGAACCCGTTTCGCGTACCTACCAGTACCGCAAAGTCATGAAGCCAATGCTCGAGAGGAAGCGACGAGCCCGCATCAACCGCTGTCTTGACGAACTCAAGGACCTCATGGTGACCGCCCTCCAGGCCGAAGGCGAGAACGTATCAAAGCTGGAAAAAGCCGATATATTGGAACTCACCGTCAGACATCTACACAGCCTCAAGCGTCGAGGACAGTTAGTGCTCAAACCAGAAACGTCGTACGCCGAACGTTTTCGTGCCGGATTCACACAGTGTGCAACGGAAGTGTCACAGTTTATCGCCAATGCAACGCTGGCAGCCAACGCGATGCAGCGAGGGGCCAGTGGACCCTCAAGCTGGTGCGAGATTGTTGCAGCACCTCAGTAATTGTATAAGAAGGTTGGAGAGCCCTCAAGTGGTTCAGCCGCAGCCAATTGCACCTAATGGTGTGGCGAGGCCCACACCTCTGCAGCCGATTGCTCCGGCTCCTCAGCAGCAGTTACCTCACCCGCAGATGCAAAGGACAATGCTGCCAGATCGAGGGGTCAAAAGGCTAGGTGAGCCGATGGACGTAGAAGCGGCGCTCGCTAAGCGTGCGTACGCGCCGCCTTCGCCGCCGCACAGCCCCGCCTCCGAAACCACTGACCCCGCCCAGTCGATGTGGCGGCCCTGGTAGCAGCCAGCACCCCGTGTGGCTCCTGATCTCTGCCAAGGACTGGCGATGTGTGATAATCGCAAACTTTGTTTTGTTACTACGTTCCTAGAACCGATGTGTATTGACTCGTTGCATGAGTGTTACTCGCTTTGCTTGTTGAAGTTTTTTTTTTCTAATTTAACAATAATAAAATAAGGTGTTGTTTGTTTTACATGATTCTGTTATTTTGATAATCCTAACTTCAACGTCTTCCACTTCGGTTGTTATAGCATTTACTTTAAAGAAATAAGTACCATAGTGTAGTGTAGTACCTAAGTTAATGCTGTGATAAACATAAAAGTAATTATATATGATGTTGTAGGAAATGATAGGTTGCTATTGTAGGTTTAAACTCATGAATATTTCACAGGAGTGAATTAAAATATTTAATAAAAGAAATGTTTCCATTAAACTTTGTTTTATATTATGTCACCTTCTAGGGCATTCAATTATCATTTCCTAGCTTCCCACAAAGCAATACATTATCGTTCGTTGCGATTCAATTGCAGTTTTAATAAATAGCTGAAGACCAGTAACTCATGCAATAACCTTGTACGAGGTCTCATTTCCTTACAATCAAGTTTCATGGGAACTTGCTTATCAGTAGTAATTTTAAATTATACCTTATGACTGGGTATCGAGGATTGAAAATGTTTTAACGGTGTGGAATACAATAGATAAAAAAAATGCTGACTTTAAAATTATGAGGTACTTTTGCACATTTTACAATAATTCAATTTAATGGACGGTACCAATTATTTTTCTTTGTAACTTTTAAACTTAATTTTGAGTTCAAAGTTTCAAAATGGATTACGCTCATATCAGTTACACACCATACATAAAAAAAATACCTACAATAAGTATCTTTACGATGATTCTTGATAACCTAAGTGTCACCACTCACCAGTGGAAGTGGTTTGCCCGAGTCCGGATAGATTACAATGTTATTCATAAAAATAGATAAATCGATAAGCATATACTTTGATACCTGAGATGAAAGAGGGCAACGCATTTCCTATGCTATTGTTTGTTACTACTAAGAAAAAAACAAGCATGCTTTTATTTGTTGTTATTTTTTGAAATGAAAAGTTCTGGTGCCCTATAAGTTCAATAACTTTATCGGGAATACATAAGAACTTCGGAGTCGGTAATTTTACTAGTAGGTGGTGAACTTGATACTGAGTCATCTAGGAAGGTACCACTGCAGTGCCAGATATCGTCCGTGAAACAGGAGTGTCATGCACTTTTGTGTATCGGAATGTGGGCACTGGTGCAAATTATATTTCTATATTATATTTATGAATATACAATCTCATAGCAAAAATTATGTTACTTTAACTACGAGGTATCAGGATGAAGGCCGCTTTCAAATGACTCCGAGGAAAGCCTTAAGAGAGGTGGTACTTAGATCAGAATGATGATGATGATGATTTATATTCGATTTCCCCTTTTGCCCAAAATTTGAGCTAATTGCCTACTACTATATAATAAGTTGAAACATTTTAAAAAAATCCCGCTATATTTCTGATCTCCACAACTGGGACCACCCTTTAAGGTATCCTCTGTCCAACAAAAATAATCATCAAAATCGGTTCATTAACGACAAAGATATGCGCGAACAAATATAAAAATCATATGTACGGTCGAATTGAGTAACATCCTTTTTTTTAAAGTCGATTAAATAAATAAATATGACGTTAACATTATAAATGTAACTAATAGGAGTTTTTATGTAAACAATTTCTCAGTTCATCCCTTTTTTAGACGGTACCGTAATGCATTTCCAATTTCTCAGTTAACTTCTTTTTGACAGGCTACAAAATTCTCCCACGGCGGCGCACACGCAACTCCGCCAATTAGACCGCGCCGAACCGCCCGAACTAATTCTAGGTGCGCACGCTCCCGTAATCATTTCGGATCAATCGCTTCTTTACTCGCAACTAGTGTTCACCAGGATACTTCGGATACATGGGCCGACTTATCAAATTATCAGGTAATAGCCCGTGAATTCTGTTATATTCTCACGATGTTTTTGTACTCTGGCAAACGCTGATTTGTATTCAGATATTTCGTCTTTGAGTTCTGCTCAAAATTTTTTATCTGTTAGCTGTATAATTCGCAATACTAGAGAATACGGTGTCGACTTTTATCTCAGGTACAATATTGTTTATTTGTTATCTATCTTTATGAATAGTATGTTTGGCTTCTATTGTAATCTTCCGTGACCCATTCATTCTGGCACCGTGGATCGTCGTGGTATTTTTTCGGTTCAAAGGCATTAGGAAAAGAAATTGCCGATTATATAATAACCTATGGAAACTAAAACAACGCTTAAAGGTTAGAGATTTACGTCAATTTCGGTATGAAGAATTTATTCTTGGCAATTTAGAAAATCTGCAAGTATTCTTATCAACCACAGATTTATAAACCAGAGGTAAAACATACATAAAACCTATAGTTTATAAATGTATGTTATCAACCCGTGACAGTCCCCGGCGGAACTTACTCCAAGATAGTATTTTTTATAGTCAATTGTTACTTTATTTAAGGAAAACCTTTTATTGGCCATACTTACATGTAATGAATAATTATAAGTCTAACTATTAGATAACGCTGTTGGTTTCTGAATAAATAAATAAATAAATACTTTTGCCATAATCTCCTCGCTACGCCACGTAGGTGGGTTGGAAATAGCTATTCAAGGTTTGCTGTACCGAAAACGCTGCGACCCCTTTTTTCTAAATTTCTAGAGAAGTAACAATTGTATTATAATATGCCGAAACCACACATCAAAAGGTGTTTTTATCATCTTTTAATGCTGTTTGTAAGCAACAAGCTGATTTATATATGGCATTTAATGATAACTTGTAAGTACATAACTATATACATTCCCAAAACCCCACTGACGCTAATCACCAATAGCTATCAATTTTTGTCCAGGTCCAAAATCGGCTTGGAGGCTTCTCGGTTTTCGGTCTAATTCCATTGCTCCGGTTGCGTGTGTAGCCGTGGGAACCCGTGGTAACTTCCCGCCCATCGGATTTAGTTACGGTGTGTCCAGCGGGCAATTGGTCGTGCTGTGTAATCGCTTTGAAGCACGGGTGACTTTTTATTGTAGAACATTGCCTTCTGAGCGGAAAGTTGTCATAACCATTTGATTGGCACTTTCTTCAAAAGTAGCTTGATTTATTCGAGGGCTCGATGGTGTTAAGTAGACAATCACCTATTTTGAAAGTAAGAAATAATTTATTGTTTTTAGACATTGTAACACAAACAGAACAAATCAGAACAAAATGTATTAAAATAAAATATAAATAAGTTATGTTGTTAAAACGATTTCAAAGTAATTGGACCCACTCAGCATGTGCCCTGGCCCTGTATTCGGACCAGGACACATTATTAACAACAATCGTAATGTGCGATGAAGGGCTGAAGAATTTCTTGATTTGTTTTCTTTTAAGAGCAAACCCATTATACATGAATGTGAAATCCTATAAGGTGAACACTTGCGGCCCGCCCTCACTGACCACGTAGGCATAATGCGGATTGGTGCGTGGAACCAATATGTTTATATAAAAGTCTTTCGGTATAACCGGTACACGAGCCTTCCGAAGTACTTGGGATAGTGTTAGTGTTGTTATTAGAGTTTGGTCATCATCCGATGAGCCCCTGTTGTGTTAGTTTCTTAATTTGCACGGTTGGCAACCGAATAGTCAAAGTATTTTTTTTATTCTATCACGTAGGCATACTAACACTAATATGGCCCATGACTCCATTCCTCGATTACGTCAATGTTGAGGCCTTAATAAGGGACCACGTTTCCTTGCAGTAAGCCAGTACTTACAATATTATGTATATAGGAAGTTATTTTTCTCAATGATATAGGTCATTAAAAAAACAAAACTATTTATGATCTTTTGGTATAGTAAAGTTGTAGCAGAAATTGCGTAATCTATAAAGTTTGAAGAAGGTAGAGAAGCTCTTTAATGCTATGCATTATTTCAGTTTAAAAAACGGTATACATTTCTAAGCAGTCACTTAGCCATTGTTTTGCCGATCGAACATCGTCATTACTAAATAACGAATTCAATTGTCCAGTGCAAATTAAAAACAAATTACTTAGGAAAAAGGGTACAAGTTCATGTAAAAAATAAAGGTGGTGTCGCAAATAACTTGGTGCAGCTAGTCCGGTTGGCATAATATCCTATTTCAATTTTATTGCTACTGATGAGATACCTCCGATTCAATAAATTCTGCCGACACGAACGTCGCATAATGAGGTATTGTTGATTTTGTATTACAGCGGCTAAACAGAAGCGGTAGCGGTTATCGGGAGTAGGAGAAGCAAAGGATTTTCTCTCAATGGCTCGCATCTAAGAAAATTAGGAATGTTATCGAGGATGCTGAACTTTCAATATAAAATCTTTTTAGATGCGTGCTGGCAGCTTTACGTAACTTGGAGCGCTAGCGAACATGCCCAAATATATGTCTTTGCAGTTATCGATATTTGTATTTATATATAGTTTTTATGGTTTTTATTTGCTTAGGTGACGGTGATGAACAACTAATAAATATAGTAAATTGTAACTACTGTAGGTATCTTTTAGAACGTCTCCTTTGAATACCTACGCCAAGGACTAAGACAAATAACCAAGTATTATTCTATAAAGCCCTCATTTTTACGTACATCTTTCATCGAATGATTTTGACCTCAGTCAGTGAACCTTTAAACAGTTTCACTGGGCATCTGGTGAATGCATAAGAATTGTATATAAGATTCCGCTTTCTTCACATAACAATAGCATCAATACCGCTACACAGTAAAGCGCGTATATATCTTTTTGGGCACATACGTAACTAGTAAGTCAATGAGCTTTGGTAAAATGAATGAAACGATACCGAAATTTTTATAATCATTTTATGGATTTACTCGCTACCGCCTATGCTTGGCAGTGTTTGTGCTAAGCGTGACTATTAGTGGAAATCCTTAGGCGTGGCCTCACTACAGCGCCATCACGCGGTTAATATTAAATCTCCCCTTTAATTGCTTGGGACTAGTTTCATAATTAATTAGCATTCGATGAAGTTAACAGATAATTTTATAGATTAACATAATCGCTTTTATATTGACCACACCAATATTGTAGTTAATTTTTATCTGATTTAAATTTTACGAGGTATTCATTGCTTGCCATGGTGATATACGTATATAAATTACATAGTATCGCTTTGTAACCATTTGAATAAATATTGTTGGACCTAAAAAAATAAAAAAACTGATCCAATTATGAATTAGTAGGCCGCCACATATGTCTAGATGTTTAAAAACACATTAAGCGTCTCACTACTTTTTTATTGTTAACGCTAAAAATAAAATATTATTTTTATTTGACATGGCATGTTTAATGTTACTCCCAATCAATGGTATGTATTAGGATAACCTAGCAAAAAAAGTTATCCATATTTCCTAATTTATTATTTTATAGACAGATTTAAAATCTCATATTGTTTCTTCTATACCTGAACATCTAAATGTTATCAACGAAATTTTGAAAATATCGGCAGATTTTAAATCTTATCACAATGACACCTAATGCTCTAATAATTTATTTCAATTTTAGATTTTATCACAGGCTTGTCATAGTAATCTTGACGTATGTGCTATTTAGAAATGATTTGCGAATACCTATCAATAGCTTAGACATAACTTGTACTTCAAATTGTAATTCAACAAACTGTATTGTACTGTTGATATTCCGAATAAAATAAAATAATAATCTTATGATTTTATTCAAACTGAGCTCACAATTTAATGCTGATGAAGCTACAAGCACCAGAACGCTCTTTACGTTTTTGCAAGCGAACTCAATCGAACCACTCATACCAACCATCCGACCAAAAGTAAAAGTGCCCGATATCTTTTACCCAGCCGCTTCCAGTTTTACGTAATACAGCCTTTCGTCTTCAATGGTCAATATTGTTATCACTTTCCTGGCGTATTGTCATAACAGAACCGCGGAAGTTTCGGCACGACTTGACGACTGTATCAGCGGTCAATTAAGGTGTTTCTTTTATTGTTATTTCAGTTACGTATCGTTGCTCACGACGGTATATAGAAACAACTATTGAGCATTGGGCACATCGTCGACGCGATTATGCAATAAATTGTTAAACTATTCATTGCATTGGTACTAGTAATTTTGAATTTGTGTAGGATTATGTATAAGAATCTAAATTTAACGATCCGCCACCGAAACGTCATGTGCAATAGCTTTTCCCGATATCATTCAATATATATTTTTCGTATGGGAAATTCGCTGTTCGCCGCTAGGTCGTTGCAGGGAAGTTATAAGTGACTTTGTACATTTTTTGGTAAGAAAGCCGTGGTACGCGCCGGTACCGCGAATAGGGTCTAGAAGGGTCGATCTAGAAGGGTTACCTATGTACGTTTCATGATGTTTGCGCTTCGGCTTTTGGCCGCATTGGCGATTGTGAAGTGGTTATTTAAGTGCAATAAATCAATAGAGCGAGTTTTAGATTATCAAAGCAATATGCGGTCCAATGCACACGAATTAGGATCTCAAATGCAGGAAATCTGTACCAACAGTACCACCAGGTGACGAGTTGAATCAGACACGAAAAAACATTACCGGAAACAAGCACCTAGGCATTTTCCGTTTACAGTTTTTGACGTGTAAGTAAGCTTTGTAATGAATTAATGGAAAGTGATTTCACATTTTAAGATTATTGTTTGTAATATTATAATCAAAATAAAACTTAAACATATACGTGTAGGCTGATGGTCGTTAAGGTCAAAAAGTTGGATGGAGTCTACGTACCGTCAAACACAACGTAGCACAATCACCCACAAGGAACCTGAGGAGGTTGCAGTGTCGTTGGATGCAGGTCAGTGCATATCCTGACCCATGGATAATATTGAGGGAGGCCCATATTCAGCAGTGGACACCACATAGTTGATAATATATGTTGATGATGTGTCTAGGAAATCATGAAAACAAATCAAAGTATTATACTATTCATGAGAAATTATCATTGCACTGAAGTAATTTTTTGATCCCTTTCGAGGTGCGATGGCGGCAACGGCTGAAATTCTAGTATTTTTTTTAAAACATCAAGACATTTTTTTATATTTCCTTTTTACATTGTTTCACTATCATTAAAACTGTATTTATCTTGCGCAGAAGAATTCTCTACTCCAAACGGCAAAGGGCCACAACAATACTAGTTCGAACAATTGCAGTAATTTCACATATTGATTAACGTAAATGACGTACATAATTGGCGGTCCGTATCAAAGTTACATTGAAATTATACACTCAGTATCAGATAATTCGAGACGCGCCGTCAATGATGCAAAAAGTATAGATTCGTGATATGTTCACAAAACAACTGAATAAAGTGTTCCGAATGCAGCGACAGCACATCATCATCAGCTCATTAAACGTCCCCACTGAGGGGCACGAGCCTACCCGTATAGGGTGATTAGGCCTTAGTCGTCCACGCGGGTCCAGTGCGGATTGGATGACTTCACACACAACCTTTGAATCTCTTCGCAGGCGTGCATGAAGGTTTCCTCACGATGTTTTCCTTCACCGTAAGAGCGTCGGATAACGTACATATATTTTCGAAAATTCGAAAACACATTGGTACGTGTCGGGATTTGAACCTCAGCCCTAAATTAAGAGCCTACAACTGTATTCTCTTTGGCGGTTCGTTTTAGAGGCACGAGTGGCGTATCTACCTTTTTATACAGAATATCATTGCGCGAGTAACGATTACTCTACCATTCTTAGTAATCTAGGATGAACGTTTCGTCATTATTGCAATAGTGCTTGTGCGTGAGTCCTATAAATAAAGTGAAGAGATGCCTCCTTATACAGATTGTACAGTAAACCTAGTTATCTTCCTTACTAATGGCTTGTAAAAATAGTGCTATGTGCTTTATCCCGAAATATGGCGCAAAAGGAGTGAAATACTTTTGAAAAATCGCTTCCTGTTGTATAATACAGAGTAAGTGATCCAAAACAATATATAAGTCCCTTTTATATATAACACTCTGGTGTTACAGCATACCTACAAAAATAAGAATAAAAAAATTTCAACAATTTCTCAATTTGTAGAAAGGTCGAAGCGAAGAAGCTAGTTTCTTTCAAATAATAACATCTACTGTACTCTTGGTATTTCACAGTACTTAAATGAATTTCAGGTATTTTTTTATTTTTATATTAAATAACTATATTGACCAACCGCCTGCAACAGTTATTTCACGCAAGTCCTGCAACGTAACCTCGGTAAAGATATTGCGCAATGACACGCGAGTTCAGGGGGTTCCGTAGGTAATTCATTTTATTATGTGAGCCTCAATACCATCAGCGACATCCTATAACGTCCCATTGCAGGGCATAGACCTACCCACAAAGCATAGTTATGGGAAGATTGAACCGTAACCCACCACGCAGGTGCAATGCTTTTTTTATGGGATAGCGGGCAAACGAGCAGACGGCTCATCTGATGGTAAATGACGCCGTCGCCCCTGTATACTTGCAATACCAGAGACCAAAACAATGCGTTGCCAACCTTTTAAGTGGGAATACGCTCTCTTCTTGAAGCTCGCAAGGTCGTATCGCTCAGGGAATATTTAAGATGGTAGCTGATTCCACAGTCTGTAGAACGTCGTAAAAAGATGTTAACGACGACTATCCTAAGCCCGTTTCTGGAAGCACGGAATCTTTCTTTCTGGACAAAAACGTTTTGCAGGATTCAGCCAACTGCATACAGTGACTTAACTTCCTCATGTCCAAAGAATAGCAACTGCATTGTAGTTCCTCTTTCTTGTAAAAGGGAAATTGAGGAAGGTTGTAATTCCAATTACGAGTGTGCTAATTATTGACGATACATTTTGTTTATAATAAACTGCTGTCTTTTAATATAAAAAGGTATGCAATATATATTTTTTAAGTTTTGAATAATTCTCAATATTTATTTATACTATAAATCAATAATAATAATATTTTTATATAATTTTATTTGGTTCCTGTAACTCCTTTGTGGAGGGTCAGTGGCAGTGCTCCACCCAGTTAGTGTCAGGACTCCACATGTGGTAATTAGGAATGTTCTTTGAAATTCCTAAATACCACATTGATAACCGCTTTTTGGAAGGTCAGTGGCAGTGCTCCAACTAGTTAGTGTCAGGACTTCATATATGGTAATTAGGTATGTTCCTTAACTTTCCAAAATACCACATTGATTTTTATTGTAAATTTATTGAAGAACTGGGGTTTAGGTAAGCATGATGGATCTCTAAAAAGTCATCATCATCGGACCATTTAGCTTGCAATAGTTTTTATACAAACAATTAAGTTTGCATCCGACGGGCGAGTCGTCACGTTTGCCGATTGGTTTTTGTATACTTTTTTAGGTGATGACAAACAAATGTTCTATCTGAACGGATTTAATGTTATTCAATGACAAATTTCCTAAATAATACCACTAAGCCATTTACCTTATTACTTGTATTTGGCGTTTTGGATTAATTACTCTTGGGTCTCTTATTTAAATTAAGTACGATTTATACTAATTACGGCGTACGATTCATGCAACGCCTTCATCAATTCAATGATTTTTTCCCGGTTGTAACTACGAGAAAACGCATACGGGTCTTTCCGAAACAGTTTAAGCAGCAGCTTAAAGACGCCCACTGGAGTCAAACAAACATAGAACTAAACCAAACCATGGGAATAGTGTTACCATGAGCAAACTTAAAATGGGAGAACCGACCGCTCCTCCATGTAATAATCTGGGTACCTGTGTCACGTATTTACTGAACAGTATTAATAAAAGAAAGCAGAAACTTTTAATTCGTAGTTATAATCGATTTTCAAAGACATCGTCAAAGTATCTTTAATTTTATTTGTGGTGATCATGACGGATTGCAATCAATCGATTAATTTAGTCCTAATAAGTACTTAGTACGTGATTTTGTTCGTTAATTTATATTAGTTGTAGTATTAACATGCCCTCTATGCCCACTATCGATCGTTAGATGTTTGACCGACAAAGTATTGTCCTGACTTCCTCCATACTTTGGATGGCACTTCAAGCTATCGGTATCGGCTACTATCAGTAGGTGGTCATGCTTAATATACTATATCTGGCGCAGAATGGGAGAGACCTTTATCCAATACTGCGATAAGTTGAAAAGTAAGCGTGTGAGAGAGAGAGATCGCTGAATAGATAGATAGATAAATAAATTATATTTTTATTTATACATGGTTGCAACTTAAAAAATGAAAGATACACACACACATAAAAATATTACATAAAAAATAAGTTCATCATCTCATGATTAAAGTGTTTTCGACTTCATGTGTGTTGCACGGATACAAAACGGCCACAACTCAGCGCCGGTTTGTCGACGGTAAACTGTTGATTTTCAGCAATGACCAGTCGATGACTTTTATTCACAACCATCATTAGCTCATTAAACGTTCCCACCGAGGGGCACGAGCCTACTCGTATAGGTTGATTAGGTCTTAGTCGTCCACGCGGGCCCAGTGCGGGTTGGATGACTTCACACACAGCCTTCGAATCTCTTCGCCGGCGTGCATGAAGGTTTCCTCTCAATGTTTTCCTTCACCGTAAGAGCGTCGGATAACGTACATATATTTTCGAGAATTCGAAAACACATTGGTACGTGGCGGGATTTGAACCTCAACCCTCCCGGTAAGAAGGCAGCAGTCCACACCATTGAGCCACCGACGCTCTATATTCACAAATCCGCTAAATATTGCCTATTTTTAACTATTTGTCTACTTTTGACATAATATTATATTGTATTTTTAAATACTCTATTTATTTACTACTTTCTAAAGACAGCCCAGCTTTCTGCAGGGGGTGTGCTTTATAAACGTAGAAGTTCAGTTAACTTAAAAAGTTTTATTTGATAGCATAACCACGTGTGAGTATTTGGAAATTTGAGTATTTTATACGCGCACGTCGGAAAAAATTTAGTTTATTTTTGTTTAAATAAAAAGTGGAACTTTTTATGTTAAAATAACTATTGTAACATTATACCTAATAGCTTATATCTACTGCTAAGAATGGAGTGTCAACTAGCGTTTCGTGTTCTGGAGATGTAATGGTCATGGACGCATGCCAGCTTTATTAGTAAAGACATAAGAAAATAATATATTCTTACAGTAAAACTCGTTATATCCTTTGCATACTAGTTGTGATTATAGAAGGCAATGATTAAGTATTGACGTAAGACGCATTAATTAGCACACCAGCGCTAACTAGGGGAGCAATCATATACAATACAATATAACAGGTTAGCTAGGTATATCGTAGCTGATCGGCGAACATTTCCTTTTTCTTAAAGGCCCTTTATTCATAATTAATATATGCGCGGCATATATGGCGTATATGGCGGTATGTATATAAATTAAAATAATAAATAAACATAAACAAATATATGTATATTAAAATGAATACATAACAAAAAAGCGACAAATTGATAAATACATAACTACATAATATATATTTTACTATTACACATATATAATAAATATCATAAAAAGTAAAATGAAAAATGCAAAGCAATAAAATGCATGAGTAGGATAACCAGTGAGATTTTATAATATGAAAGAAAGACTTACGAGTTACATTGAAGAAAAAATAACCTAACTCTTTTCTTAAAAGAAAACTTTGATGGAGCTGATCTAATATCCATAGGAAATTCATTCCATAGCCGAATGACTTGTATGGTAAAAGATTTAGTCAGAAAGTCAGTGCGGTTCAGGGGGCTACCCATACGAAGATTGTCAGAAGAGCGAAGTGACCGACTATGAGTTTGAGACAGAAAATGGAACTTTTCCCTGAGATACGAAGGAGAAAGGGGGTCGTGGAAAATAAAGGGTGCAAAGTAATCTTACATTCCGGCGCTGACGGATAGGGAGCCATTTAAGATGGGAGCGGTACAAAGAAATTTGATCAAATTTGCGTGAGCCGAAAATAATGATACAATTATTAAGAAGACGATTTAATTTACTTAACAGCGCCACAGTTAGGTCGGGATAACAAACATCACCATAGTCAATTATAGGTAAAATTAACGTTTGTACAAGAGCGAGTTTGGTTTTAAATGAAAGAAAGAACTTAAATCGGTACAAACTCCTCAGACAATTCACGACCTTGTTACTAACTTCTGAAACATGTGCCTGCCAATTAAGGGTGGAGTCCAAATGTAAACACAGGTTTTTAACTGAACTGCAATACTGCAAAGAGCAACCCTCATACTGTATAGGCGGCAAATCCATCATATTTAATCTAGACACAAATCTAGAACTACCAACGACAATTGCTTTACATTTGGAAGGATTTACAGTAGTTCAAGATTTTCATTTAGTTTAGCAACAACCTCGGTTAGTTCATTAATATTACCACTCAAGTACAGTTGCAGGTCGTCGGCGTACAAATGATATGAACAATCAATATGTTCAGTAATTAAATTTATAAATATTGAAAACAAGAGGGGGGATAGTATTCCACCCTGGGGTACACCAGAGACTATAGTGTTCCAATCAGATTTAGAAGACCCTATTGTAACAGACTGTTGACGTCCAGAGAGGTACGATGAAAACCAATCAACCACCGTGGAATCCAAGGCAAGAGCAGATAACGTAGCAAGAAGTAGGTCATGGTCACGGTATTAAAGGCGTTGGAAAAATCCAAAAAGACGAGAACAGTAAGTTTAGAACTTTCCATAGCCTCTCTAATGTCTTCAGTCACCTTAGGTAGACAGAGCAGTTGAAGTACTATGAGCTGATCTAAAGCCAGACTGGAAAGGGTTAAACAAATTATATTGTGTTAGATGTGTAGACAGCTGCTGTAATACACAAGCTTCAGTAATTTTCGAAAGAAAAGGTAGGATAGAAATGGGCCTGAACTGGCTAGGAGAAATGGGATTAGATATTTTAGGAAGTGGATAGACAAGAGCTTTGCGCCAATATTTTATTTGCCCATTATTAAAAAAATTTGCAATATTGTATTTGCCTATTATTCTAAACAGTATTGACTTCCCTCTTCGCTGCTAAGAACGCATGATATGTTTTTCTTTGCCTATATTTAAATTTAAAAAAAACACTGTCATCATAAGTGGTATGGTAGCAGTTTTAGTTACCACCGTGGAGCTAAAGAGAAGACCAAAGAGCTCTCGGTTGCGTCAAGACGCGCGACCGTCGTGATTGCGGCGCGCGCGACCGCGTCACGCGCCTTCGCGCTGCACGAGCGCACAGGGTCGGACTCAACTGATATTGATCATTCTTAAACTGCAGATAAATCAGGTCTCAGTCTACACCCAATTTGAGGCTGGGCGCCATCTGCATTCGCCACTTCTCCGGTGAGTGAAGATCATCTTTGACCAACAGCGAAAAGACTGTCAGAAAAAAAAAGATATAACAAACAGAGACAATAATAAATATGTCTGGAATCCAGGCGGTGAAAAACATAAAACTAAACGAGGACTTAGTTTAAGCGAACGAATACAGTAAGCGGTATACTTCATGCAATTGACATACTTAATCTGCAAGAAGTTACATTGTGAATATGTAATCTCGGTCGGATCGCTCCGAAGCTTTATCAAGTTGTCTTTACACTCGAATCATATTTATTGAACGAACTTTTGGACCCCCAAAAATCTGGCCGATAAATTTGAAATGCCTGAGATGTTAAGTTTGTATAAAATTGTCATCGAAGACACGATTACCTGACCTATATTACATATTTCCTTTTTTTTTCGAAGTAATGATTTTATGAATTTTTCTATACTTTAAGTCGCTGGTTTACATACACATTTTTTTTATTAATTTGAATTTTAAGTCCAGTGAAAACAATGTTATATATTTAAACAAGTTGTATGTGATATAAGCGATGTTATTTATTATCGATTCTTTGCTTAAGCTTTACTTGCCTAGCAACTATTTAAATATAAAAAACTTCAGTACCTTACTATACAAGTCTACTAACAAGATCAAGAATAGTGAACAAAAATAACTCGTTATTCTACACAACTATAATTCTACGCTCCAAGTCCGCGCCTGCGTCCTACTCGCCACAGGCGATAGTTTTCCCACGGTCTCGGCCGGCCCGCGTCGTGGCCAAGTATAGCTCTGCCATTTGCATGCCCCCTCCCCCTCCCCCAACCTACCGTATTACACCACCCGAGAAGCCGAACCGGACCGCGATGACTCCCGAACTCAATCGTATTGGACCACCAATTCAAGACGTAATGGACGACTGTAGAGACTAAAGCGATACAGAAGGTTCGCATTAATTACCTAATGTTAATGAGGTACCTAGGTTGAGCTCATCAATTAACTGCTTCATGTAAAAGTGACAAGACTTAATCTTGTAGCTCAGAGTCCGTTTTACTTATTATGCTAATAAATAGCAGTGTGAGCCTTATTTTAAAGCGCATCTTACCAGTACCGAAGGTCGACTTCCACTGTTTTAAATTACATGCTAGAGAAATGCTGACTATTACTATAATAAGTTGTAGTCATCATCATCATCAGCCTATAACGTCCCACTGCAGGGACAGGCCTACACATAGCCTATGGGGAGTTTGGTCCGTAACCCATCACGCGAGCCCAGAGTGGATTAACGACTGCTATCCTAAGATAGAAGTCGACGCCTTTACGTGCTCTTCGATATACAGAATCATCTTTCTTTCAAACAATATGGTGATTCAGTCTGCATGTTCTGACTAAACTGGAAAAAATCGCACAAAGTGACTTTCACTATGCAGTTTCGGGTTACGAACCATACCATCACACAGCACCATCGCGCAGCGATGATATAAACGAAGGCAGTTGTATTAAATTATAGAACCTTGTACCCTCTGTTTCTACTTAATCCGTTGCAGTACAGACTAAACTAGATTTAGTTGTGATTTATTGTCAATCATTGTATTCTTTAATGTCGGGCGCCCGACAAAGAGGTTTACATAATTAGGTGAAACTGGCTCGTTCAGTTGTAGCCCAGAAGAGTCTGGGTATACCTAGACAGGTATACTCCTTTGGAATTAAAGAATTCGATGCTTACCTTAATAGGACCTGGATTTTCACTGTGGCTATCATTATGCAAACTTTAGCTTTGGCATTTTCCTTCGATGCATTGGATATGACCTAAGTCATAACAACCACGCACACATATATTTTATAAATTAAATCGGAAATGTCCTCCTCTCTTCAACCTATTGCAGTTACTGCTGGACATAGGTCTCCCCCATTGTGGGCCATCTCACTCCTCCGCTTTTCTCATCCAGCCTCCACAAGCAACCTTTCACGAATCGTCGGCCCATCGGGTTGGAAAGCGTCCTAAGCTACGCTTGCCAAGACGCGGTCTCCACTTCAGGACTCGTCTGCTCCATCGGCCATCGGTACTGCGACTACGTGACCAGCCCACTGGCCCTTCTTGAATTTTCTTACGGATTGAATAATTTAAATAGCTCGCTCCATTGCGTATTAAGTGACTTTAAACATGTGAACCAATTCCGCAGTCAGCGGATGTCTTTATTTACGTTATTCTTAAATTGATAAATCTTTTAATATCCTTATTTTTTTCCGAAATCCTCTCAGTCATAGGCAGATTTTAAAATTATACTCGTATTATGTATAAAAGACTAATTGAACCTCAATTTAAATTTAAGAGAATTGTATTTTTTAAATTACTTATATTGAATTGTGATTGTGATACTGATAACAAATCTTTTTTATTAAGAACACTGATGGAAGGTCCCTTTTTAATGAATAATTTTTTAAAGTTTAAAGATCAGACAATCAGTTTTCCGGCTTAAGCTTAATCCCAAAATCCTGTCAGTAGTCAGTGATTATGTTTAAGAGGGTAATTAAAACCTGATGATTTTGAAACAACCCACTAATTTAATACGGCTCACGACCGGCAGGCGCATTGGAATTACAAATTATAGTTATTCAAAGCACGGACTTCTTTAGTAGGAATGTAATTATATCCCTGGGATATATTCTCATCGCTTTCATAATGGTTTAATGAGCTATCCAATATGGAGTATTAATTTCGGGCGCCATAGATTTTTTATTAATAAATTTGATAGATGTGTACCAATAGTACTTGAGATTTTGTGTTGGTTTTTTTCAATGGAATATATAGGTGATTGTTGGATCGCGTATAGGCAAGAGCTTTAATAGCAACATTTGAAATTTGACACCTAACCTATAGTGCATTCTGTGTGGTTCTAGCATCCTTTCACCAGGCATTGGACCATCGTTGTAGATTATGACTCTAATCCCTATCCTAAAATTTTTACCTATTGAACACCAGGAATCCAGACACAGTAAAAAATCCATTGTTATCTATTCTGAAGCCTAAAGATGTCCTTCTCCTTGGCGTTCACAGGGTAAAGAGAAAGACTAATCCAGCAGTGAACTCATAGCAGAAAAATGTCTCACACTTACCTTAATAGCCCTTGATAGTCTACTGCTTGACTACTCTTGGAGCAGACGAGTTCTAGAGTGGAGACCGCTTCTTGTCAAGCTTAGCGTAAGACGCCCTCCGGCTCGATGGACATACGACTTGCAAAAGGTCGCTGGTGGAGGCTGGATGAGAAAAACGAGGACCAGGATATCTGGCTAAAAATGGGCGAGACCTATGTCCAGAAGTGGACTGCGATAGGTAGAAGAGAAAGCCTTCTGACGTGTAAAAAAAATCTCCTCACCAATATTGAGGAGTTTTGCCATAATCTCCACGCTTGATTGGCGGGTTGGATATAGTTGAATGAGTGAGTAAAGAGCTGCCACCGTTCTCTACTTAATTTTTTGACCCTAAGCCGCTGCATTAAGATAATGCGAGTAGATAACAGCAGTTTTTAATTATTAATCATTTCGATCTACTTTTTATCTACGTATATAACGTATGACTTAGAGTCCTTGTTTATATTATTTTTGTGCCATTTCTAAGTGTAACTATTAAGATAAATATGTAATAATAATTTTACCAATACTTTAAATAAAACTTGTTGATTGAAATATATTACAGGTAGTTTTATTTGCCTTTTGAATATTTTTTTTTGCTTTTAGGTAAAATGGCTCATCGGTGAAATAACTTATCGATCAACCATCAAACGGATTTTCGATAATATGGCGGTGAAGTCGTGGGTTTCGATAAAAAGCTTTGATGAACAGTCCGACACCTGCTTTTTACATCACCCGCGGGATTTGTAGTAATGTTGCCAATTGTATTCTAATATGCCGTCACTACATGGCAATACGGACTCTAACGTATGTATGAAAACGGCATACTGATATTTAGTTTTAACAAATAAATATCCTCTGACATTCACACATCGCCATCTAGGCCCAAGTTTAGCGTGAAGCTTGTATTACGGGTACTAAGGAACTGATACTTATAAAATTTTTTTTTTGTTATTTCCAAATGCACATTATCCATAGAAAACACCCACACCAATACGAACAGACAAGTTCCTGCACACAAATGGTTGTACTGCCCGGGGATCGAACCCGGAACCCTTGGTGAAGTAGCCAACGTCTCAACCATTACACCAAATAGTTTTCAAAGTGATGCCAGTTAACCAATGCAAGGATCTTTAATTCAGCGCTCCGCGAATCTCGTAAAAAGGCCGCATAAACAAAATGAAGCATATTTATCGGGCATTGTTCTTGATTTTATTGAGAAAACCGATCGCGTCCCGTTCCCACGGCGAGCTTCCGGCCGCGGCGAATTTTGACAGAACAGAATTACTTCGATACCGTCAGCAGAAATGACAAATTGACTGGGCAAAAGAGTTAGTTTAATTGTGCTTATTTGGCTGAGAAAAAACTACATGCAACGACGGATGGAGGTACTTAAAAAAAGTTTTATTTGGACGATAAAAATTCATTAATTTTGGGAGCAATATTATTGATACGTGTTTGTGTAAGTTATGTATTAAGAAGGGTTATACTCATATTTTTATACTTTAGTTGATGACTTTATTTGGAAGAAGTTTGATCATTAATTTTGATTTATTTTTGGTAGTTGTATTATTGAAAGAATTTAAAATCTATCAAGAGCTTGTCAATCTAATACAAAGGATATCCCCTTTGTATTATATTGACAAGAGACAAGCAATTGTAAGAACTTCTAATTGATTGATTACTTTTTTATGCTACTACTCTATTGAGAAATCAAATAAGTTAATATTTTATATAATTTATAAATTAAATATAAAAATTATAACAACCCAATGTATCATTTACTATATATGATCTTATGTGGGATTTCTTTATATTATAATTTATAAAACCATCCCGATTCGATGACGAAAGTTGCATTTTAACTTTTAAGTTATTGATTTATTTGGGCTATGGATTATTATTACTAAGCCTTTTACATTATTAATCTTTATATATAATTAATTATTTTACTGAAATTTCACAAAGGAACTCAGATATTATTTTCATTAGAAGTGAAAATACAATCCTGCATTGAAATATTCAGATGATATTATAGATGCAATTTCATCACTTTCTCAGAAAAACACTGCAATCTCTGACAGCTGGATTGATGTGTTACTTTTAGAAAGCCAATCGCTCTTCGTTAATGCTTGTCACAACGACGCGTGTCATTTGTTTTGTTCCCACACTTATCGGAATATCTCAATGAAAGTTCCCAGAGTCGTGCTGATAAGATTCCAACGTGGTGTTTACTATTCTCGCACAATCATTGACGGATGAGATTGCTTTGAAATACCTTCTTGAAGTGTCTAGTTTTAGAATTAACTATTATTATTTTATCAATTGAGGTTGAAGAATGATCATGTATGTACCAACCATGGAGCCTAGAATTCAAAAAACATAATCTATGTGTAAAGACATAAATTTCGACCTACAGCCATCTTCCTACCTATGTACCTATTTCTTTTGGCGAATTGGGATCATGCCAATACGCACTGAATCAGCATGAGATGATGATGATGATGATAAAATTAGTACGTCTTCATTGAAGACATTCTAATTTATCATCATCATCATCATCTTGCCTTACAATATAACCATAAAACATTTTTTATGGTTATATTGTAAGGTAAGATGGGCTGTGACAAATATACGATCTCCGTTATTTCTTTATAGTAGTCTGGGGTTAAAGTTTTAGTAAATTACCGTTTCTTATATTGTTTTTTTTTATTTTAACATAAAGTACAATTAGTTAAGTCTTGGATTGGATTTTAAACATTTAAACCAATGTACGTAAACCGAAAATGTTCTGAGTTGTATTAAGTTTCTTTTTAAATCATTAGAAAGGTGTTGCACAACAACTAAATCTAAATTTTGAACTCACAGATCCATAAGAAAGTTTACTTTGCTGACCATACACAGGGTAGAATGACCGTCAATTAATCTCGCGGGCGCCACAGACTAGTTTTGGACTATCGACTCTAGTTTTGTTAACCAGTGCCAATATTGGCGGGCGTTTTTTTTTACAGCGAGAGATAGCAACCAAGCCTTACCGTTACCTAATCCAAAACAATTGAAAGCAGTAGCACGACTCTGATAACGAGCTCTGAAATAAACTTTTCGGTTTTCTTTTATAATTAATTTAGTTTACCAAATAAGGCACAATTCAAATAGAAAATTTTAAAAGAAAGAAAAAATATTTATTTGAGCAATACAATTATAAAATGTTAGTGCTTTAAATAATATTAAAAATACTAATAATGCTACTTGTGAACAGTTTTGTAGAATAATAATATTAGATTAGGCGCTTATTTATAACTTTCGTGCATTAGACATAAATTATATATATCCATAATAACGGATTACGTTAATAAAAACACCTAACGAGTTTCTGATACGACACATACCGAGCACATAAATAAATATAACTATTCTCATAAGAGAAAGAATCTGATGATAATTTACCACAATGATTCATAAGTAGTACCATAAAATATCCAAGTTATACAAAGCGAAAATAACTCGCAAAATATTAAAAGTTCAATTGGTTAGTTAAACTATTTATATAAAAGTTATTAATCAATCAACCAGCCATGCCTATTTCATTATGGTCAGTTATCAAGCACGCATGCCCAATGCGGATTGGTGGGCGCTAACGACTACCATCCTAACCACAGCAGTCGTGACCAACGGCGTTCCCAATGACGGAGGTACTTGCTTGAAAAAAAATTTTCTAAGTAAAATAAAAATACATTTGAATTTTATTTTACTTACAATATAAAAATTGTATAATCCGAACCTTAAAGAACAACCACAAAAAAAAATAACTAAAAACTAGAATTTAATAGAACTCTCGTTGTTTGAGTAAGATTGCGTTTGTTTTTTATTATGTTTGACTTTGCATAAGTCAATAATGGTTCCGTTTACCGACATTTACACTAAGCTGAGGGCTGGTTGTTTATATGCTAAAATAAAAAACAATTCTTACACACAATAAAAACAACAATAACCAAAAAAATTTACTGATGTACGCGCCGACGCGGCACCAACAAAGCAACCCAAGTTACTGTTATCTTTTCATACTGTGTAGAGGATATTGGATACTTTAATAGTTTTATGGGTCCCCTTAAAAGTTATTTTATTGCTTTGTTTTGGAAACGGTCATATTGGTAATGGTTCTTTTATTGTTTGCACCATGCAATAGGCATTATTTGGATTACTGCAGACACGGATAAAGGTTGCCATTTTCGATTGGTTATTGTCTTATGTGAAACTAGCGGTAGTTAGCAAATATCCTCGGACTGCATTTTCAAGTTTCGTAATTTATTTCTATAAAACCTTTTCGAGCAGTCAGTGTGACGTTTATGCATCTACTTAACAATGTAACGACGTAAGTATACTTACGTTGCGTCTATTTAACACTAGGGAAATCAAGCAAACGAACATAAGGTTGTCTGCATGATTTCCAGTGATAAATATTTATCCTACAGTTATAGTTATGCTTGCAGTGTCAGTATGGCTTTGATTTGGCTGAAGGAAAGATGATACAGACGATTATTGATAACATGATTACTTACTTGATACCACGACGTAACATCATTTTATAAAAAAAAATAAACAAATAAATATCCACTGACATTCACACAGCGCCAACAAGACTCAAGCATGGAGCCTGTAGAATGGGTACTAAATAACGGATAAACATACTTATTTTTTTTGTAAATACATACATTATACGTAGAAAACACCCAGGCCAATACAAACACATGTTCATGCTTAGAAATGTTTGTACTGCCCGGGGATCGAACCCGGAACCCTTGGTTTAGCAGCCGTCGTCTCAACCACTAAACCAAATCGGTCATCGCAGACAAATTTAACTTAGCTAAGCTTTCTGTAAGAGCTTTTTAAGTATTCATCATGAAAGATATGTTAGATCTCGTTCTGGCAAATTTGCTACAGTATTGTTATTATTGATATATATAATTATCGAACTTAATGACCGTAAATTACACATTTTTGGTCACAACATCTCAAGTGACTGTGATCGCCATTTAAGCGCCGTCATAAATCACGTCAGTGTAATTATGTAATTACTTAATTAACATTATACTTGGGACGGCCGAAAGTCGCTCGTGGGCAGGATAATTTTTTGCTTATCAGTAGCACGCGTGGGAAAGGCAGTGTTCACACGAGACGTGTCATGTGCGGCCGTTTGCCCGGTCTATTTCGGCCGACTGATGTCATCGAGCAAACGCGAGTATTTGTTTTTAATTTTTAACGGCGTTCGTGAAGTTTTTAATGTCATACCAGCCAGTATTACACTACTGTTACAATAAAAACAGGTTTGTGTCTATGTTGCTTTAGTAGGACTTTGTTTGCAAACAAGATAGAGTCAACTATTGATGCAAGCGAATTAAGTTTTGTTTCAAGTGCATAGGTAAGCAAACGAATTAACTGATAAAAAATAAATAAGTAATACCGTCACCCATGGCCACTAGTGAGCCCCCATGAAGGCACTGGTGTGTTGCCAACTTTAAAGAAAAAAAGGTAGGTTTTCGAGACTCCAGTCTACTCATTTACTCGGCGAAACACATTGCAAAATGTCATTTGACGTCAGTTTTAATTGAGGCCGTGATATTACTCCCATCGAGCCGACTTATTCGTGTTAAAGCATGGCTCTCACATACTTGACCTTGAACTTACGGTCATTACATCAGTTGAATACTTCACTCGTAGGCTTGAACTCAACAAATTGATTTCGACCTACACCAGCAGATTATTTTTTAAATAAACCTTTCGCTGTTGGCTGCCTTCGATATTCCTGAGGTTCAATATTTGAGGTTCGGTTCCTAAAGTTGCTTCTATTAAACCTGATGGAGTCCACTGCTGAACATCGGACTCCCCATTTTTCACCAAATACCCTATCTTTCGTTTATTTTATGTTACAAAGTGAACAGGACAGTCCGGACGATCACCTGATGGTAAGTGATACGCCTGACCATGACAGAGCGGCATTGATTGAGACCAACATGATAAACAGTTCAAAGTCAAAGTCAAAAACATTTATTTCAAATTAGGCTTACAAAAAGCACTTATGAACGTCAAGAAATATACAAAAATATAATAAAAAACGATTTAAATACTAAACTAAAAATATGAGTTTTGATGCTTTGAAAAAAAAAGCGCTTCAGTGGGTTGGCCTGTTGAGAAAGAAGCACCCAAGAAAACTCAACAGTGTTGCCTTTTTTAAAAACAATTCCTTAATGTAACAATATATCATAAACACTGAAATAGGTGATCAGTTTAAGACCACGGATTTTTATCACATAAATATTCGTCAATAGTGTAGTACCCTTTTTTAGAAAGGTGTTGTTTGATTCTAACTTTAAACATATGAAATGGCAACTCTACAATAGTTACCTATCATTCCCCATCAACGACGCACTGCGCCCATCACCCGAGACAACAGATTTTAGGTCTCTTATACCCGGTAATTTCACTAGCTACAGTGCACTCATCCCGAAATACAAAAGTGCATGGCACTCTTATTTGACGGGACGATATCCGGCACTGTGGTGGTATAGTACCTACCTAGATGACTCAGTACTAAGACAAACACCAAGTAAAATGTTGAACTTATTGTAAATTTTCCACTGATTAATTCAAGAAAACTATTTATAGCTCCAGCAAGCAGGTTGGCACGCGTCACTACCACGCTAAGTATGTGGTAACTAAAGGAAAAAAATATTGTTTACTACGTTCGATGTTTACACGTTTGTAACAATAATAAACACAATTTATATAAGGTAATTGTATAAGTTTGATTGTGAATTTCCGTGCGTATGCACTATATTAAAAAAAGTAAGGTATAAATAAATGAAACTACAAAAAATATTATATACAATTGATCTGCTATTATATAAAAAGTAAGTATGGGTCGGTAGAGTTAGGTGGTGTAGATTCGGAAGCTTCGCTCTACATAAGATCTGATATCTTTTTCACAGGACAAATCTTATATGGTCGTCTTGGCAACACTATACATGAATTGTTTTTGGTAGATTACTTATTTCCGATATTTTATTCGGAACCAAATTTTTACTGACTTGATTAACATATTTTGCGTGAAGCTTTAATAATAAAATATTTGTTCAAAATAGATACACACTCATTAATTCTAATACGAAATTATCCTATAAGAGCGTGGTAGGTTGGCCCGTTAGCTCTATATTACAAAAATGAAATATAGAAATAAATATCCACTGACATTCACACAGCGCCATCTAGCCCCAAGTTAAGCGTAAACCTTTATTATGGGTCCTAAACAACGGATAAACATACTTATATAGGTACATATTTTTGTATAAATACATACATATTATACATAGAAAACACCCAGACCATTGCAAACAGACATGTTCATGCACACTAAATGTTTGTACTGTTTGTAGAGCGTCGGTGCTCAGTGTGGACTGTCGCCTTCCTACCGGGGCTGAGGTTCAAATCCGACACGTACCAATGTATTTCGAATTTTCAAAATATATGTACGTTATCCGACGCTTACGTGAAGGAAAACATCGTGACGAAACCTTCATGCACGCCTGCGAAGAGATTCGAAGGTTGTGTGTGAAGTCGTCCAACACGCACTGGGCCGCGTGGACGACTAAGGCCTAATCACCCAATACGGGTAGCTCGTGCCCTCGGTGGGACGTCTAATGAGTGATGATGATGATGTACGCCCGGATCGAACCCAGAACCCATAGTGCAATGGTAAGTCGCAAGTATGATAGAACGAATTATAAATACAATATTCAGTCACACGTTCTGTTAAATCCGGAGTCACCGTTCTATGCCGGCTTTCCGTAAACATGACCCGAGTTGATCCGGCTTTTGTGAATCCAATTAGAATGTCCAACCGATGACGTAGTGGAAATCGGACACTATTTAACTTCATACCAAGAAAAAGGTGACCCTTACCGTGAATCGTGGTTCTCAATGAAACGTAAAAATGTTTGAGAGGCCATGAGTCACGCATGGTCACAATTTATACCATCTATAATGCATGTCCGTATGACGGTAAACGCAAAAGCTGCTAAGTAGGTTTTCCTGAAAAAAAGCGAGTTCATATGAATTCCAAAGAAAAAATATTTTTAATTGTAAAAAACAAAAACAATAACTTTTTACGTAAAAATGGTGTCACTCTAATCCAGTAATATCAGAAATATCAATACTTTTTCACCTTTTAGCCAGCTCGGAATAAGCTTTACCAAAAGCGTAACTATAAGCGGAATTAACAAAATAAAACAATAAATAAGGGTAGTAGCCACACAAACGACTTTGTAAACAATCCCTCAGTCATTAACTACCAAAATGAGTGGATACGTTTTTAATTGATTTTGATCAAGGTACGGCAATTTCATCCACTTAGTGAAATATGAGAGATAATTATTTCGTTAGTATGGAAAATATTCAGTTACGCATTCACCACATTCTTATATTAAAAATCCGGATGTTCTGAATGAAATCATTATCACGCGGATATTAAAAATCATATTAATGAAAACATCTAACGGGCTTCATATCTTTACGGATCAAGTTATCGTGTTGGGTTTTGATGACTAACAAGGACCGATTTATTATTACTTTTAGTTATGTGGTTTTATATGTAGCCCGAAATTGTCAGCGATTGGTTTTTGATGACGATATTTTGCTGATGACGTTACAAATCGATTACGTTTTCACGTGAATACAAAAATTTGTTCGATTCGAACGGTGAGTCATATTTCTAAAGCTACCTTTTATAGAACTATTTAGTTTAAAGTTTGAACAAGATGTAGGATTAAATAATCAATATGTAATAATATAGGGTAAGGTAAATAATTTATATTAAACATATTATCATTGATTTACTTGCCCATAAGAAATATACTTACAGAAATAAGATCAAAACTACCTAATTAGCCATTTCAATTTACCTATAGAATTTTTTTTTCGTGAGTAAACTTTATTTTAGTTACGAAGTGAACACGGTCCGGATGCTTACATGATGGTAAGTGATACGCCTACATGATATAATGTCTCTATACCCGGTAATTCACTCTTATTTGCGAGACGATATCTGCACTGCACCGACCAGACGACTCAGTATCGATTCTACCACCTAGTGAACGTTATGTAATCCTTNACTTGACCTTGAACTACGGTCATTCATCAGTTGAATACTTCACTCGTAGGCTGTTTAAACTCAACAAATTTGATTTCGACCTACACCAGCAGATTATTTTAAATAAACCTTTCGCTGTTGGCTGCCTTCGATAATTCCTGAGGTTCAATATTGAGGTTCGGTCCTAAAGTTGCTTCTATTAAACCTGATGGAGTCTACTGCTGAACATTGGGCTCCCATTTTTACCAAATACCCTATCTTTCGTTTATTTTATGTTACAAATGAACAGGACAGTCCGGACGATCACCTGATGGTAAGTGATACGCCTGACCATGACATTGATTGAGACCAACATGATAAACAGTTCAAAGTCAAAGTCAAAAACATTTATTTCAAATTAGGCTTACAAAAAGCACTTATGAACGTCAAGAAATATAAAAATTAATAAAAAACGATTTAAATACTAAACTAAAAATATGAGTTTTATGCTTTGAAAAAAAAAGCGCTTCAGTGGGTTGGCCTGTTGAGAAAAGAACCCAAGAAAACTCAACAGTGTTGCCTTTTTTAAAAACAATTCCTTAATGTAACAATATATCATAAACACTGAAATAGGTGATCAGTTTAAGACCACGGATTTTTATCACATAAATATTCGTCAATAGTGTAGTCCCTTTTTAGAAAGGTGTTGTTTGATTCTAACTTTAAACATATGAAAGGGCAACTCTACAATAGTTACCTATCATTCCCCATCAACGACGCACTGCGCCCATCACCCGAGACAACAGATTTTAGGTCTCTTATACCCGGTAATTTCACTAGCTACAGTGCACTCATCCCGAAATACAAAAGTGCATGGCACTCTTATTTGACGGGACGATATCCGGCACTGGTGGTATAGTACCTACCTAGATGACTCAGTACTAAGACAAACACCAAGTAAAATGTTGAACTTATTGTAAATTTTCCACTGATTAATTCAAGAAAACTATTTATAGCTCCAGCAAGCAGGTTGGCACGCGTCACTACCACGCTAAGTATGTGGTAACTAAAGGAAAAAATATTGTTTACTACGTTCGATGTTTACACGTTTGTAACAATAATAAACACAATTTATATAAGGTAATTGTATAAGTTAGATTGTGAATTTCCGTGCGTATGCACTATATTAAAAAAAGTAAGGTATAAATAAATGAAACTACAAAAAATATTATATACAATTGATCTGCTATTATATAAAAAGTAAGTATGGGTCGGTAGAGTTAGGTGGTGTAGATTCGGAAGCTTCGCTCTACATAAGATCTGATATCTTTTCACAGGACAATCTTATATGGTCGTCTTGGCAACACTATACATGAATTGTTTTTGGTAGATTACTTATTTCCGATATTTTATTCGGAACCAAATTTTTACTGACTTGATTAACATATTTTGCGTGAAGCTTTAATAATAAAATATTTGTTCAAAATAGATACACACTCATTAATTCTAATACGAAATTATCCTATAAGAGCGTGGTGGTTGGCCCGTTAGCTCTATATTACAAAAATGAAATATAGAAATAAATATCCACTGACATTCACACAGCGCCATCTAGCCCCAAGTTAAGCGTAAACCTTTATTATGGGTCCTAAACAACGGATAAACATACTTATATAGGTACATATTTTTGTATAAATACATACATATTATACATAGAAAACACCCAGACCATTGCAAACAGACATGTTCATGCACACAATGTTTGTACTGTTGTAGAGCGTCGGTGGCTCAGTGGTGTGACTGTCGCCTTCCTACCGGGAGGGCTGAGGTTCAAATCCGACACGTACCAATGTATTTCGAATTTTCGAAATATATGTAGTTATCCGCTCTTACGTGAAGGAAAACACGTGACGAAACCTTCATGCACGCCTGCGAAGAGATTCGAAGGTTGTGTGTGAAGTCGTCCAACACGCACTGGGCCCGCGTGACGACTAAGGCCTAATCACCCAATACGGGTAGGCTCGTGCCCCTCGGGGGACGTCTAATGAGCTGATGATGAATGTTTGTACTGCCCGGGATCACCCAGAACCCATAGTGCAATGGTAAGTCGCAAGTATGATAGAACGAATTATAAATACAATATTCAGTCACACGTTCTGTAAATCCGGAGTCACCGTTCTATGCCGGCTTTTCCGTAAACATGACCCGAGTTGATCCGGCTTTTGTGAATCCAATTAGAATGTCCAACCGATGACGTAGTGGAAATCGGACACTATTTAACTTCATACCAAGAAAAAGGTGACCCTTACCGTGAATCGTGTGGTTCTCAATGAAACGTAAAATGTTTGAGAGGCCATGAGTCACGCATGCGTCACAAGTTATTTACCATTGCTATAATGCATGTCCGTGATGACGGTAAAACGGCAAAAGCTGCTAAGTAGGGTTTCCTGGAAAAAGCCGAGTTCATATGAAATTCCAAAGAAAAAATATTTTTAATTGTAAAAAACAAAAACAATAACTTTTTACGTAAAAATGGTGTCACTCTAATCCAGTAATATCCAGAAATATCAATACTTGTTTTCACCTTTTAGCCAGCTCGGAATACAGCTTTACCAAAAGCGTAACTATAAGGCGGAATTAACAAAATAAACAAATGAAATAAGGGTAGGTAGCCACACAAACGTCTTTGTAAACAATCCCTCAGGTCATTAACATACCAAAATGAGTGGATACGTTTTTAAATTGATTTGATCAAGGTCACGGCCAATTTCATCCACTTAGTGAAATATGAGAGATAATTATTTTCGTTAGTATGAAATATTCAGTTACGCATTCCACAGTTCTTATATTTAAAAAATCCGGATGTTCTGAATGAATCATTATCACGCGGATATTAAAAATCAATATTATGAAACATCTAACGGGCTTCATATCTTTACGAATCAAGTTATCGTGTTGGGTTATTTGAGTGACTAACAAGTGACCGATTTATTATTACTTTTTAAGTTATGTGGTTTTATATGTAGCCCGAAATTGGCAGCGATTGTGTTTTTGATGACGATATTTTGCTGATGACGATACAAATCGATTACGTTTTCAACGTGAATACAAAAATTTGTTCGATTCGAACGGTGACGTCATATTTCTAAAGCTTACCTTTTATAGAACTATTTAGTTTAAAGTTTGAACAAGATGTAGGATTAAATTAAATTCAATATGGTAATAATATACGGGTAAGGTAAATAATCTTTTAGTATTAAACAATATTTATCATTGATTATACTTGCCCATAAAGAATATAGTACTTTACAGAAATAAGATCAAAACTACCTAATTAGCCATTTTCAATTGTACCTATAGAATTTTTTTTTCGTGAGTAAACTTTATTTTATGTTACGAAGTGAACAGAACGGTCCGGATGCTTACATGATGGTAAGTGATACGCCTGACCATGATATAATGTCTCTAATACCCGGTAATTTCACTCTTATTTTGCGAGACGATATCTGGCACTGCACCGACCCAGACGACTCAGTATCGATTCTACCACCTAGTGAACTGTTATGTAATCCTTTTATTAGACGGCAATATAGGATTTGCCTGAAGTCACAAACCTTAATATGTTAACCTTATTCTCCCACTACTACAAATGTCACCTCACTTCATCATCAGCTCATTAAATGTCCCACCAAAGGGCACGAGCCTACCTATGGTATAGGTAGTCATCCACGCGGCCCAGTGCGGATTTGCCGACTTTACGCACAACCTTTGAATCTCTTCGCAGGTGTGCGCAGGTTTCCTCACGATGTTTTCTTTCACCGTCAGAGCATCCGATCACGTACGTATATTAAAAAAAATACAAAAACACATTGGTTCGTGGATTTGAACCTGCGCCCTCCCGCCCTGCAAGGCGACAGACACCATTGAGCCACCGACGCTCAACTCGGCCAAACTTTGGCTCAACCAAAGCTCAACAACCGTCACCCGATTGTAACAAATCCATTATCACCAGAGTCTAATATGGAAGAGTACTACTTGGTCACGATGATGTGTGTATATATTACGTAATTGCAGCTCGTCATGCGCCGAGATAACACTATGTTTACTACGCGTCATGAATCATTAAGTCTAGAACTCGTGCCTGCATGAAACGGTAATTATCATGACGCCGCAATAACATTACATGATGTTCAATGACGATTAATTTTCGATCTCGTCTCACTAGAAATTGTGTTTGATTGTTCGTGGAATCCGACGGGTTTTTGGTATTTTATTGTAGAATGATACCGTGTCTCTAATTTTTAAATAGGTTGCGCAATGTTCTATCAAAGTAGTGATTTTCTTGTGAAATAGGTATAACCCACAGATTTCCCAATACAGGAGATGGGGCAAGCCGCGTTAAAAAGTGCGACAAATGTATGCTCAACGAGCATACACTGGCTATAGTTTACGCTCCGTGAGACGAATGAAGACGCACGAATTTTAGAAGAAATTACCTTTTTTTCCAAAATGCCATTCTGTGCAATTGTAACATGCCATCATCGCAGTGAATCAGTAAAATTTACCAAGAAATATAATATCTTTTCACAGGTAAGAATTGAAAAGTAATTGCGACACTGGCACTGCCTATAAACTTGGCGGCTTGTCCAGTCTAATTGTTATTCGGATGTCTGTGGTATAACCACTTGCGCAAAGTAATTGTAACGTAGCACAAAAGTTAGTCACCGATCATTTTTTATCTTTCAATGTTTACATAAATCTATTTTTTTTATATATTTAATACAATAAAAAATTTGGAACAACACGCAACAAAAGCCCGGGCAAAGATAGTAATAACCATGACCCAGCTCCTCCAAATTATTATTCAATTTTCTAAATAATAATTTGGAGGAGTTTAATTACCTTTTCTGACTGAACAGAGAAGTTAATTTTGGAGGAGCTGGGATAAAATAGGCATGCGTCATCATAATCAAAGCCTAATTAATCCACTGCGATCCATAAAGGCCATTTGACATCCAGCTGCTACCCGCCACCTTAGCCAGGGCTTCGTTCTATCTGGTTGGAGATCTACACTTCATTTCCCGTTATTGGACGCCACTCAAGAAGTTTACCGCCCTATCGGCTATCTTTCTAAGCACAATGTGGTCTTCCCGCTACCACTTCAATTTGTTAAGCCTGTGGATTATATCAGTCACCCTAGTTTTATATGAATGACCTCACGCCAGGTGTAATCGTGTAGGAAAAAACTTATATTTGAGCCGTGAAAAAGTTGTTTTAATGATAACTGCCTCGTATTGCCGCACGAATTCGTAATGAGGCATTTAAATAATTCAAAAATATACTTAAAATACAATTAGCAATGAAATAAAAGTTTATCGGTTTTTTTGTTTAACCACCGATATAAAGTGAGAAAACTAACCATACCCAATTTAGAAGCATTTAAAATTGACGAAACTCTAAATAAGAGGCGACCCACCCCAAAGCCCGAATAATTCAGCGTTAGTTTCATTATTTAAACAGTCCGAAAACGAAGGACGATCTTCAAAAGAAAATCCTCGGCGCGCGCGCTACCTGCCCACAAAAATGTTCGCCATTTTGAAATTGTCCCATTTTCGTCCGTGCCATTTATTATGGCGGGTTTTTGTGGCAGTCTTTTGTCTATGTCAGCGTTTATCTTAAAGCCGAGGTCGGCTAGCGGTCGAAAGATAACTGGGGTATTCGTTTCTCATTATTTTAGTGAGTTTCGTTTTGCTTTTATGAATGCCGACGGTGATTTTTAATGTTAAATATCGCGACCGGTAAATACGGTATCTATACCGGCCGTTTATAAAGAAACATATATCGATTCGAATTCGAAAGGGCGGATTTGAGGAGTTTGTATAATTACCTGTCGGATTGTCTTCCGTTGATTGCTAGGAACCATAAATAAGTGGAAAGGATGACTAAAATAACAACTGCACTGCATATCTTCATTCCTTTTTCCTTAACGTATTTAATAGTGGGTGAGAAAGAGACATGTGTTACGAGTCGTTTCATTATCTGGTATGTTGTCACAACTTGATTTGATTGATGAATTTGCTAGTGAAAGGAATGAATTATTATATTTTATCGATAGTTATGGTATCTGAAAATATTGATAATGAGCTCTAGCGAAGGTACTAAATATTTGGCTTTCGACATGGAGGTCGTGGGTTGAATTCTCACGGGGATTACTATTATGTAAACTTTGATGGCGTCCTTCTCGACAAGAATATGTTTCCTTAGACCAAACTTTCCAACTTAGCCGTAAAAACTTCGTGAGGGAAGCTAGGAGCACTTCAACTTGCTGATCCGGCGGGCTATGTCGGTAACTTTAGTTCTCTTACGGATTAAATCATTTCTAATCTCATCCCTAAGAGAGACCCCGAGTATAGCTCGCTCCATTGCGAGTTGAGTGACTTTGAACTTGTGAACCAATCCCGCAGTCAGTGTCCATTTTTCAGCTGCGTATATTAGTACGGGTAGGACGCATTGCTCAAGACTTTTGTCATTAATACCCCACACGATTGGGAACGATGAAAAAAAAATTAAAAAATGTATATTTTTTTTCAAGTTTCTTGTCAAAACCTTATAGCAGTTCACAGAATAATACTTACAGAATTTGAATAGTGTAGTGCTGATAGTTTCGGAGAAAAAATGGTGTGATATACGGACGGACCGACAGACATACATCTATAGGACATCAATCTATGAGGGTTTCGTTTTTTTGCCATTTGGCTACGGAACCCTAAAACCTGCATCCAAATCCGTTGCGTAGTTTTAAAGATTTAATATAGGAACTGAAAAAGCGACTATGTTATATACTATGTAGTGATAATGGTATCTGGAAATATTGTTAATGTGCACGCTAGACGTGAGTCTAAACATTCGGCCCTCGATGAAGGTAGTGGGTTCGATTCTCACGGGGTAAATATTATGTCAGAAATAAAATATATTAAATAATATTATTTTATTGATTTACAGATTAACTTCAATTGTTAGTGTTCCGTATTATATTACTTAAACTACACATCCTGTACGTCCATCTATTCGGTATTTTAGTTTTGAGTATAGTAACAGGTGTTTTAAATCCGTGAAAATTTAAACTGGGGCACCATCATGGTTATAAAAAGATGGTGGATTGGATAGATAGGATAGTTGAATAAAATAAACATTTAAGTGAGATTTCAATACAGCAAACGCGTTTAATTTTTCACAAAATGTTATGAGTAACTCACTCTTGAGTTGAACTCAAGATTGCGACGCATTCATTGGCCGGCTTTTTATACCTGCTCACCCAATGAGCCAGACGCTTCGAAGCCATCTACCTATCTCCTTAATATATATAACTCAAAGGTGACTAAATGACTGACTGACATAGTGATCTATCAATGCACAAACCACAAGACGGGTCGGGCTGAAATTTAACATGCAGGTAAAAACGCAGGCATTCGCTAAGACAGGATTTAAGGTAAAGCTACTATGGATGTAGATATCTCCTTTAAGAATGTTGATGAATTCCATCCCTAAGGATACAAAACAGGCGATAAAAAATAATACTCCTTAACGCGAGCGAAGCCGCAAGCAATAGGTAGTTCTACATAATTTGCAGGATAGCGGGAGCGCTGCTCAGCTTGAAGGCTCTCGTAAACAACTCTCTGTTGCATTCATTTCCGCGTGCAAAGACATGTGCAATCCTATTCCCACTTTAGGACAGCCGCAATAAATGTATTTATTATATTATTGACCTTTAAATATAATCGTTTTTGTTAAAAGTGTGCGAATTTTTTTAAAAAAAAATAGAGTACAGCAAATGGAACATTTTGAATGTTTATTTGTTCGGAAGTCTGAAAAAGTTGTTTTTACAAAGTTGGTGCTACTTTTATAAAATTAATACTGAATAGAAGTAAAAAGTGAGCAAATTGTACATACATCCGTGGCTTGTCCTTCTAATACACGAAGATATCTTTGGGGCATAGCAGATGGAATACATTGAATGTGTCCATGTTCAGAAGTCTGAAATTTATTTTTACATAATTTATGAGGTTAGGTTAGGTCAGGTAAAATATTGTGCAAATTGTACATACTTTTGCACTATTTCCTTGCCATTGTACAACAGATGCTGCACTGTGAATGTATCCTCGATCTGAACTCTGAAAATTATTTATACATTGGAAAGGTTTCGTTTTTGTGTTGATTATATTAATAGGCAGATAATTACAATTGGTTCAGCTTCGGACAAATTTAATGAAGGCACAGCATCAAATTTTAATCTCCTTTTTAAAGAAAATTCATTTTGCAAATAATTGTCGGGACAGAAGTGCTTAGAACAGATCCTGCTGTGTGGCTTCCAGTTCCAGTCAGGTCTCCCGACTCGTCTTATCCATTCTTGTTTCATATTTTCATTTTTTGGGAAACTGTAATATTATAATAACCTTAATATATCTGCTGATGTTGCTTCGCCAGAAAGCCTAACTCAAATATCGATATGTAAAAGCCACATCACTAGTTGAAATGTTTACCTAGAAATTTAATTGGGATTTTTTGAGAAAAAGTAGACAAATACTGTTTTGGCTTTTATTTGAAAGTACAACTATAAGTAAGAAACATTTATATCATAGTTTACACACATTTCCTGATTTATTTATATAAATTTAATCAAAAACTCACGAATGAAAGTGAATCTTTTCACCACTGCTTTCTTTCCTTCCTGAATGTGAAAAACAACCGTCAATAACACAAGACATGTTTTTATAATCTAAAACACTTCAATAAGAACGAGTTTTAGTATAGATAAATCACTATCTGAGCCAATCTGAGTGCAAATTACACAGAAAATATTTCTTATAATCAGGAGCCGCCAAACCACTGACAGTACTATAACCGGCCATGTGAGCAAGGTGTCAAACTGTTTTAACAATCTTTAACAATGTACGTCAAAATGAGATTTTGAATTTGGTAGTATGTGAATGAGTCCAATGACATAACAGATGTGACGACCTGCTATTATGAGAACAATGATCAGTTTGCTGTCTCATTTTCGCCTACGCAAAATCGTGTAGGGAGTGAGAGCATCAGGTATAAGTTTTTAATCGCTATTTTAACCCGGATTCTATGCTGTAGTTCTAATTCTATGGTTGATTGATAAGTCATCAACACTGTTACCAAAGTTTGACAGATTTGGGTCGACTGCAAAATTAATGCACAAATAATTTTGTAGACCTTAATTAATCGTAGACTGTCATAGCATTAAATATGAATTAATAAAATTAAATTAAGCTGTATTACATAATGTTTGTATATAAATCTCCGATAATGGTAGTCAATAGAACAAACCTTCACATAAGCTTCACAAGCAAAACCAAAGTACATTATTTAATAACTTAATAAGGTACCTACCTATTTAGAAATGTAGTAAAAAAAAAATAATAATAATAAATCTATATTTATGAATTGGAGTCGGAAATAAATATTGATTTTACGATATTATTAATTTTTTTCTATAATAATATTTTTCTATAAATTATAATATTTATAATCAACTAACTTAGGTTTTCATAGCATTATTGCTCCTTTTTAGAGTAATCCAATTTTAATATAATCAAACTTTTGGGATATTCTGAAACATTAGTCCACTAAGGAATAAGTAAGCCGAATCCGCTTACCTGATATAAAAGCAGCCTTAAAAAAAACAAATTACGAGCAAGTTGTTAAATATTTAATTACAATGAAAAACAGATAACTTGTGCGTTATTATAGTTACAGGCTCAAGGCGGCTTCTTCAAAGCCCTTACGGTCTGGTTCATGATAGTTTTCACAAAGGATTCTGGTAATAAATGTTGGCTGTTGTAACATCAATTAAGGCAGACACATTCACGTGCCTATTTAATTACGTTAAATGTACCACTATGCATTAGAATTTATCGCTAGAAACAAAGATTAACTTAACTAGCTATACTGATGTCGTATTGACTAGGTATGCTATCCGCACTGCCGGATATTATGAAAAGTTTTAACCTCACAGTACAGGCCGGGATCTGTAACCACAGTTTCCCAATACAGGAGATGGGGGCAAGCGCGCGTTAAAAGTGCGACAAATGTATGCTCAACGAGCATACACTGGCTATAGTTACGCTCCGTGAGAGAATGAAGACGCACGAATTTAGAAGAAATTACCGTTTTTTTCCAAAATGCCATTCTGTGCAATTGTAACATGCCATCATCTCAGTGAATCAGTAAAATTTACCAAGAAATATAATATCTTTTCACAGGTAAGAATTGAAAAGTAATTGCGACACTGGGACTGCCTATAAACTTGGCGGCTTGTCCAGTCTAATTGTTATTCGGATGTCTGTGCTTGTAACTCAAATGCTAACGATGTTTGAATTTACCTACATACATTCGTAATTCAACCACTGCTTATCTTGAAAAATATCATTGTCATAAATAACAAAGATATTTTTCAAGATAGGTAGGTCTACAAGTTTTGGCACCTAGCCTCGCCTGCTGCTGCAGTGGACTTATGACTGTAGTAGTTGTGATTTATTTATTTATGCCAGCCAACAAAACAAACAAATTGTATTGTAAAAATTCAGTAATTCTAAAAAACTTTGAATACATCAATTAAGTTTTGCCTTAGAGGCTGCCACATACATAACTAAGTATAACTGAAATATTAGAAATTCAGCATACATAAAAATTTTCCTATCAAAACATACAAAATACAATGTTATATAGTAAAAAAACGCATTCCCGAGAACGCATTACGCATGCTCGGAACTTGATCGCTGGGCCACACGTGCTCTAGCGCATGAATGGCACCGCAGGGCGTAGGGCGAAGGGTGCGGGCGGGCGCAAAGGCTTTTTTCAGGCAGTACTAGCCGGACCGCGGTGCGAGACGCGCGTGTCCTTACGAGTACTGTTTGTTTATAGTTCACGTTAAGTTCGTGTGTTGAATTAAAATTTAAGGTACGTAATTTATTTTGTATTGTCATTGGTTGTTTGTTTAGTTAGTAGGCATTTTTTGTTTTGAGTTTATAATGGTGAATATTTTTGGTCATTAATTACGTCTGTAAATGCCTGTTAGGACTTTACAAGTTTTGTGTTTACAATATTTGCGATAATCAATTATCGTTTGCAAACAAAGCTTTTGCGTTGTTACTTGAATTAATGAAATTAATTTTTTTCTAAGTGAGAAATTATGTTAAAATTTTAAAACTTGTCTTTGTAATATTTTTTATGTTATTAAAGTACCCATTTTGTTAGATTATAGTGTGCCTGTATTGATAAAATGTTCATTGATTTCGCCAGGTAAAGAATTGAACAAAATGTCAGCCGACCCAGCGCCTTTGTCAAAAACGGCCAAATACAAGAAAATTACAAAACCACTTTTGGAACGAAAGCGGCGCGCGCGCATCAACCGATGCTTAGACGAACTTAAAGATCTCATGGTCGGAGCTTTAGAGGTAAGTTTAAAATATCATTCTGCAAAAAACATAAATATTATCTAATCATTAGAACCCACCATCAGTTCTCACAAGATAGACTCTAATTGAACGTGAAAAAAGCTTTGTACGCCTTTAGCGATCATCAAAACGCCATCCATCATTCATTCACACGCCATTTATTTTTATACGGACCGGTCGTCCTTCTGTTTATTGCACGGGCACTCGTATCTGCTCGCAGCGAAACTGGAATTTAAAAGTACAAGTTCCATTAATAATCATCAAGAGTCCATATCCCTATTCTGTACAGTTATATTAATGTGACGCTCGCTACAGTACCGTGAGAAACACTGCCAGTGCACCTGCTCAATTGTTTTTGTTCCTTTTGTCCGCAGATCGATGACGACAACTTGAGCAAGTTGGAGAAGGCAGATATCCTTGAGTTAACCGTTAATCATCTCACGAAGTTGCACAGCCCCAAGGATCCGGTTTTGGAAGCGAAGAAATTTCAAGCTGGATTTGGGCAATGCGCCGCGGAGGCGTGCCGGTTTATTATGTCGGTGCCTGACTTAGACGCCAAAGTCAGCCAAAGCCTCATCAGTCACTTATCGCGACTAGTCACCGCGCAACCACTTACAATTCAAGTGCCAGATAGACCGCCGTTTTCGCCTCCCACGTCGCCGTCATCGGTCCTCTCAGACAAACAGAACTATTACAGCGACCACGAGAGGTCTTCCTCTGATGCCGAAGACTCTGTTTACTCCGGAGATGGGGCTTCAAAGCAATGGGGTTATGCTAGATCGAATCCAAGAGCAATAAACAAATCTTCACCGCCAATGATGGGTTTGTTAACAACAGTCGACAAAATGTCACCGCCACTTCATGTCTCTGAGCAAATGAACGGTTCGAGCGCGCACAGAAATGCATATTTCAACAGAGTACCAGCTGAGGCCAAGGATGTTATACTTCAGAAGATCAGACAACACATAATGGACAAACGCGGCAACGAACCGCCGAGTGTGGATGTAAACAGTGGCGTCGTATCGCCAGCAGAACCAAAATATTTGTACAGAGACGAGATGTGCCGGAAGCGAACTCGTATATCAGTATTCACCCCCCAACGCGCCATCATCCGACACCTTGGATCTTAGGAAGTTCAGGTCACCCTCCAAGTCCATCGAAGTGGCCTCACCAAAAAAGCCAACGTACCAGACCTCGAATCAATTAGATACGACGCCTCCGCCCGAGATCAAAGTTGAGGTTGCTCTTCCGGAACAATGCGAATTGCCGATGGATTACAGCAACTTGCCGCCAAAAAGAAAAGGAAATTGATTGAGTACCAGGAGTACAAAAACAGGAGGAGGCTAAACGGCGGCTCGAGGCTTTTTACGCGGAAAAAAAAGACGATTGGCCGACGGACCACCGGCCGACGATGACTGCAAGTGGAGGCCGTGGTGAATCTTGCGCAGCCTTGCCCATATTGTGATATAATAGTTTCTTCCATGACAAAGCTTTAATTTGTTTTAACTTATACTATGTTTATATAACACATTGTTTACGCACGTGCCTTAAAAGAAAAAGTGTTGTAATTATTAAGTTAGATGTAATTAATTATTAGTGTAAGTGATTTCAAATTATATTTATGTGCCATTTGTTTGATCTCGACGTCTTTTGTGGAAATGTTCAAGCTTGACATTATTGTAATCGTCGTTTCCCAAATAAAACAATTGTCTGATGTTATTAAAAACTATCGAGTGTTATGTAAATAAGCTGAATCAAAATTATATAATTTAATTTAAAAAAATCTTTTTTTTTTATTCCTTCTCCTGCAACCAAGATAGTTGTTAGTTAACTTTGACATGCTGATTCCGATTGATAAGGCACCTAAAAACTTTATCATTATTCAAAGTAATCGTTGAAAATAGTGAGAAAAAAATACATTTTGCTCTTCGTACATAATATTGGGTTCTTGCCATGTGAAATAGAAATTTACTTGCCATAAAATACATAAGGTTACATGATAGCTAGATAACAATTATCGTCATCATCATTACAGTCTTAAGTGTCCACTGCTTAGCGAAGGCCTCCCCCAATGATTTTCACGCGGACCGATCCCTAGCTGTTGATATCCATCTGCTGCCCGCCACCTTAACCAGATCATCCGTCCATCTGGTTGAGGGGTCGGCCTACACTTCGTTTGCCGTTATGTGGACGCTATTCCAGAACCTTTCTACCCATCGGCGTATGCACTATGTGTCCTGCATACTGCCACTGTTACATGATATGCTTTCCCAAATATGTTCCGAGCATGGATTTAATATCTGGATATAGACATTATTAATAGTTTATGAATTGAAATCTCCCAATGGACACGCAATGCAGTGGAACTTTATGGGCTGATTAGGATGATGATTAATATTACAATTATTTTCAACGGCTTAGTTAATCATTAGCTCATTTACACGCCCATACCGAGGGGCACGGGCCTCCCGTATGTGGTGAACAGGCCTTAGTCGTCAAAGCCGGCCCAGTGCGTATTGTCCGACTTCACAACCTTTGAATTTCTTTGCAGGCGTGCGCAGATTTCCTAACGATGTTTTCCTTCACCGTAACTGCTTAGTAAATCAACATTTTTATAGCTAATAACAGATACTTTGTTAATGGAACATCAAAAAATTACAAAAACAGTACTGACATATAAACTTAATCGATTAAACTATATGCTTAAAAAAGGCTCTTAAATCTTTAAAAACTCTGAAAATAATGACAACGATATAAATCACCCCCTAATTAACGTATAAAAAATCTACACATTAGTACCAATGGTAGGTAACAAAAAAATATCCTAGGTAATATTCGACAAACTTCACTACGCTTCGGTAGGTAACTATTATATTTGTAAATATTGGAAGCTAATAAAAGAAGTGAATTATTTATATTGAATAAAAAAACTTTTTTAGTTTTTATATAAAATGTAAGTTATGAATATCGGTGACTGATTTTATAAATGAGATACTGCTAACGACATCTATAATTTTGTTTCATATAATTGAGTGCTATGAATTGGCATCTTCGCGATGCTTTTTTAGCAGAACGTTTTATCATAGTTCTAATTAAGTACGATAGATGGCACTAGTGTCTCCATAGCATGCTAATAGTAATGCGTTCTTAACGACACAAATTCTTCATATTGCTATGCAACACTAGATGGCGCGGAGATCGCTGTAAGCTAAGAATTTGCTAGTACTATTCGTCCCTAGATGGCGCAGCATGCTCCTAAACGCGAATGTTTACATCCGACGTTGTTTTGTTTGCTCACAGTCTGTAGTATAGCGTAGTGGGGTAAGCAAATCAAATTCATTCATATTCGCGTCTCCTGTCCGAACGGTCGCATAGAACGACTGCTGTGAAACGAAACGTAATGACGGCCGCGTGTGTAACGAACTTTTTCGACGTTTAAAACAAAATCTATTTGACAGTTATTTTTTGAGTTGCGATTTTTTAAATTAGACTTTGTTTTTGTACTGTGTTATAATTGTGGATTGAGAAAAATATAAATTACTTTTGTGATGTTTTGTTTGTGGTGTCGTGTGCTAGTTGGTACAATGTTGTGAGATGCTTGTCGGGGAACAATCGCCGGCACCACGAGTGGTGGCCGGGTTGAGGAAGCTACATCCTGAACTTACCCCGGGACCGGTGCCTGCGCCTGCTGATCCTAATCTAAGGATATCAGGTTCGTTGATCTTACCAATTTAATAGGAACTAGGTGCATTGAACAGTGTTTTTGTTGAGTCTTCACACCTTATTTTTCCTTGTATGTATAGTTTTAAAAAGTAATTACTATGTGAGCTACTTATGAATGGAAAAATGCTGTTGTTTACATAATATGTTTTCCTTTAGTGTAAATGTACGAACTTGTCCGCCCAAATGTCCACTGTCTAATTTGACTTCACAATTCCATACTGCAATATAAAAGTCATGAACGGCTAATATAAGCTAAACATGGGCCCATATATGGGCTCACCGGCCCGAAATAATCTTGAGGATAAATTTAGGGCTTTTACCATACTAATATTATAAGGTTACAGTTTATAATTTTCTTTCTTTGTTACTTAGGTACTTCTTCACGTCACGTCTAAATTGATGTTGATGAATACAACAAAATAGCTAACATATCAGAATAACACAGGCTCAAAATATGTATATTATTCCCGAATTCTCGCGGGAACAGGAACTTCGCGGGTGAAACCGCGGCCCGCTACTTGTTCAAAATATGTACCTACTTTAAGTTTTACAGAAAAGGTATTCCTATTTATTTTCCTAGGCTGACAAAGAACATTTGGTACCTAAGTTTAAGTTATAAATGCTCGAATAGTCACTTTAGAATAAGTCGTTCAGTATTTATTGATACGGTAGACCGGTTTTGAGATAGATTCATTTTACGACACCTGTTATTGTTATATTTTAATTGTTGTCCGCTTTCAATGTCAGTATAGCCAATAAGAGATTTATCTCTTAATCATAGATATTCATAATCTACTTTTTAATTATGACTGTTTATAAAATGCTGCATTTAAAAAAAGTGTTACCTGCCATTATTTTGCTGACTACTCTTGTGAAGGTAGTATATTTTTCACTGTTTGTTTACATTTTTACTCTTGTAAAAAAGTTAAGTCTTACATTTAGATATTCCGACAATAATACTTAATTAGTTCTGAAGAGTGCATATAGCATCTGCGCAACAGACGATGTTTTGATATTCCACGATGTTTTCCTTCACCGTAAGAGCGTTGGATAACGTAGGTACATATTTCGAAAATTCAAAAACACATTGGTATGGCGGGATTTGAGCCTGCGCCCTCCAGGAAGGCAACAGCCACACCATTAAGCCACCAACGACTTTGATTTATAGAGATAGTTTCTAAGGCTTGCTTCGCAATTCGAGTACGAAACATCCCTTAATTTAAACTGATTCCGGAGATACGACAGCCAAGTCTCCCCCATTTTGGGCTAGTAACCCGTATGACCGCGTGCTTCATTCAGCCTGCACTGTCGACTTTCGGAAGTCGTTGGTAATCAGGCTGCAAAAAAATCATCAAAAGCCCACGTATCATATACGTTATTGTTCTTGAGTCGATAAGCTTACGAACTATGTTTGTTGCGACCAGTATTTGGACACTTCGCTCTCATTCGCCTCACGGTCAGATGGTTGGAATAGTACAGATAGATGGACAGTTAGGGCAAGATAATATTCCATCGTCGATCACACAAAATGAATAAATTTAGATAAAATATACGTAACTATTATTTTAATGTTGTTTAATATTATCAACAAGCCACATTAAAAATACAATATATGGAATGGAGTAAATATCAGTACATCCGCAGTAAGTAACAGTTTTTGAGCTAATCTCTTGCTCGCTTAAATGTCCTGCGTGGGCATGGGAAAAATGCTCATTGTTTATTATAATTCCCGGAAATGGTATCTTTCCCTGTTAAATCGCACAAACACCGTCGGTGACCGGATAAACTTGACAATTACATGTTTGCAAATTATAATTATAGCAATTTACCCGTTTGCAGTGGTTTCTGCATTGTTTATATTTAGACTTCCGTTTTTAGTTCTATTGCTTTGTATAAGACATGCTTAATTAAGTGATAGGAAGTGTTGTTTAACTCATAATAACTCTTAATGAATTAGTGTCGTTCAATTTTGCCTTATTGTTATGTTTTGACAAATTTGCTATATATTAGAAAACTACACGGTTCATCTCAATGATATTCTGTAAATATAAAAAGGTAGATACGCCATCCGTGCCTCATAGAGAATACAGTTTGTTGGCTTTTGTTTAGGTAAATGTACGCTCATTCGAATTATGTGTACGTGTGCTGTCGCTGACTTCGGAACACTTCTTTCGATTGTTTGTGAGCATATCACGAATCTATCTTTTTACATCATTGGTCCACCTGATGTTAAGTGATACCTTCCTCATCCGACGAACATTCAAAGCGGTGTTTCCCGCCGATCTTTTATGAGGCTATCCGTGAAGTTGAGTGCTTTAGCTAGTATAATTAAAGTTTAATTAAATAATTATAGCCCATACAAAAATCGAAAATTCAACCTTACGGTCAGGAGTTGTCAAGTTTATTTTGGTACAAAACAGTTGTGGGAGCGCTCCCCGCAGCGAGTTAAAATGCAAGTGGAAACACATGTTAGTCGTTGTTTGCAGTTTGTTTATTTTTATTTACCTCTGTTTTTATTAAAAACACTTGTTTCTTTGTAACTGTTGCAATCTAGGATGTTGACTGACAGATTATCTGAGTGCTCTTTTTCATCTGTCAAAAAACAGATGGAAATATATCTAGACATATACATAATATCCATGGACATTATTATTGCGATATTAGTATTAATATTTGTATATGTATGTACTAGTAACCACACTGCGAATTCTGATCCTCTTTTTATCTAGCCACAAAATTAAAATGCCTACCGTTGCCTTCTGTAACGTATTATTATTATCTTGAATTTGTGATTTTAGTGTACCGTATAGATATATTCTTATCGGTATTTTTTTAATTTCTTAGTAATTTAGTTTCGTAATCAAACAATAGTTTCAGTATTTAACTGCAATAAATTTCATAACTCTGTCAATATTTCAAAGAACATGAAATGAAAGATTGTGAATATGGAGCAGTATAACCATTTTTGTTTGTATTGATCCGAGTGTTTTGTAGATAAAAATGAGTAGCTTAGTTTAGTTAAGGCGTTGCTTATCGAAAGATTTTTATTACTAGATACATTAAACAAACATGTAGTCTGCCATTAAGTCATAATACTATTTGGTATTCATCAACAAATCAATTACTTAATTGACTGATTTATCAACTGAGCTTCATTTTCGATTTACCAAAACGACTTATCTTTCAAAAAATTTGTGTGATTTTACAGAACTATATGTCACGTATTAGTTCAAATACTTTTTTGTAACGTACTAGAAGATACGTGTGTAAATATGTCATAGTTAGGTGTTTACGTGTAATTAAAATCTGAAGGATTAACCTTCAGATTTTCTTATTTTAGATGCTACAATGCCCCAGTTAAGCCCTACGTACGAGTATACTGTTCCCAATGATACTGCGTACTACCGATAGCAAACAAATTGAATGTGTTTTATGAAAATATTAGAGGAACAGAAAAATGGTTAGGTATTGGTGCAGCCACTCGTAAAGCAGTCAAGTAAATATTTGACCCAAAAATTATTCATAACATTGAGATATTTAAATCTATGTTCATAAATAAATACTGGCAGTAGTGACACATGACAAACCAATTGTGTCATTTGTGGGATAAAGAATGCTGGGTTAACAGTTAAGCGTAAGAATATTGTTGGTATTTGTAATTAGAGATAAACTAATTCGTGTAAATTCCTACCGTATTCCACTTAAAAACATCTAATTTACTCATTGATGTTTATTCAAATATTAATTATCTTACCACTAACTACTTAATTGAAGAAAATTCAAAATTTTGTACTTAAGAATAGTCATTTGTGAAAATGCAACGTACCTATGGGCAATTTCGATACTTCATTAGCGTGTTCTCAGGAAGATATCTACTACAATAAAATTGAAGAATTTACATAATACCTATGTGTTATTTTAATAATTAAGGTTCCTTATCAAGAACTTCCTATTCAACCTATCGCAGTCCACTGCCGGGGACATAGGTCGCTCTCCTCATCCTGCCTATACCAGCGACCTTCGCAAGCGTGGGTCCATCGGACCCGAGGGCGTCCTACGCTACGCTTGCCGAGACGCGGTCTCCACTCCAGAACTCAAGCAAGCACTTGGTTGTGATTGATTATTTATTGCTTTGATTAAGTTTATAAAATAAAAATATCGGTTATATTTTCAAATAAAAGAGTATATTTCACTGTTTTCATAGATTCTGTAAAATTTCAGTGACTAAAAATTTTATGAAATAAGTCTTATTTAAACACATTTTTATTGACTCGGTGAACTAAACAATTTTTTGGTGAGAGATGTCCTTTATTTAGGGAAATAAATATTCACCTATTTCTTTGCTATTAGAAACATGGCGAATATTTTATTTAAATAAGGAACCGATATCATTTATTCTGTAGAAAAATATCTTACTTACGTTTGCAGACTTATCATTATAACAAATGTTCAGAATATCTTACACTTAATAAGATTACAGAATTTGATATCAATATTATTTATCTGGGTTTAAGTAATCATACCTTCGCGATATACGAGTACATACAATTTAGTAGGTGTATATGATTGAATTTGAATGTCATGTGACAAGGGGATAGTCTTTCCAAACTTAGGTTAAACAGTTAAATATCATAATGACTTACACCAAGGAACATTTCTAAAAGAATGTAGATATTGTTATTTTAATTCTATATGAAAAATATACAAAGTGATCACCCGAAGCACTCGTAAATTAACAAGTGTAGAATTTAACAGACTACCAATAGAAAATTGTAATTACCTGCGAATTAGGTTGTATTGAATGCGGTTAAAGCCAATCAACAAACCAGGACGCAATGATTTCTACATATTGCGAAAACTCAATGTAAATTAAATAATATTGGCAGATATCTGTACAGTACATATACTATATACTCGTTCATAAACGTTTTGACATATCGTGTTTCTAAGAAAAAGGTTAATACAATATGTTTGTGTCAGAAACTATCATATTTTTTACGACTCATTTATTTCTCATGTTATAGAAGTTAAGTTTTGGAAATTATTTTTTTAGTGCAATGAAGTAAACATTTACTAAGTGATAGTCTAAATAGGCACTGAGTCGTCTAGGTGAAGATCCAACGCCGTTCATCCAAGTATTTGTATGTATGGATATGTGTGTTTGTTTCTCTCTTACGTATAAACTCTACGCTCAACACAGCAAAATAATGACACATAAATAAATTTTTCCCCGAATTCTCACGAGAACTAAAACTTCTCGGTAAAAGCTGCATCTCGCTGTTAGTATTTTAATATTTAGAAAGCTTGGTCATATAAAGCATTTTTGTCATAGGTACTTACTAATGATTTAACAAAAACTATACACAACAAAAACAAATGTATAAAACAGGGTCCATGACCTCTTTGCAAAAAATCTAACACTCAAGGTAGGTACAAATCTCGCGCTATTAGGGTCGTTGACATTGCACATACCTACTACATATCGTGACGGGACATGTCAATTGGCTTTGACAGTGAATATTTAATGCCATCTCTTACCTTCTGATAACTTTTCGCCGTAGGCTGGCTTTAACAGGCTTTGGAGCCGTATAAATAAAGTTCTATTTATTTAAACTGATATTTATTTTTAAAATACCTGTTTGTTAACTCAAACTATGATTTCATTCTAGTAATTATGTCCTGCAACCATGTGTTTTTGCGGCGAGTAAATTACATTTACGATTACATCAAAGTCAAAAGAAAACATTTTGTGTACAACGAATCAAAATTCTGTCATAAGCTCTATACAAAATCATTTGTTTGTCGGTAGTTTGTCCGCTAATCAATCGAGGGGTTAATCCTTTATGCCGTCACCCAATGTGCCCAGGCCAATATAGTAATTTAATGATTTTATTATTATACTATGTTATCATATAATCATAAATTATTTATTTTAAGTGCCTATCCACTAAAAATAGTCCTATTAACACACCCCCTATGACTTAGCACATTAAAATCGAATCAGTTACAACATTGTATAGCCACACCGTTCACCATTCGCATTGCAACATATGAACGGGAAGCATTGCATTTTGCAAGGACAAATGCATCGCGCATCTGCAAAGGGCAAATGTGTGCAAAATGTCAAACGAAGGCGATGTCGAACAATAAACCCTACTGATATTTTCTAACTGTTTTATGGAAGTGTTATTTATTTTTTAGGACAGCCAACAAAACAAACCCATACAATTATAAACTTATATATATGATTGTAGTGTTGCCTTAGTTAAAGGCTGCCACGGCATGCACAACTGAATAATATAAAGTCCCTTTCTTTTATGTTGTAGCAAGCAAACGAGCAAACGGCTTATGGTAAACGACGCCGTCGCCATGTACATTTGCAATACCAGAGGCACTGAAATGCGTATCCCTTTCATAAGGGAATGCGCTCTTTGAAGTTCGCCAGGTCGTATCGCCCAGGAAATATCTCCGGCAGCAACTGATTCCACAATTTCGTCGTCCATGGCAAGAAACTACGACCAACATTGAGATAGTTAATTGGGTCGGAATTTGCGTTGCTATAATTATTTTGTTTTAAGCTGTCGTTTTTTTTGTATTCTCTCACTCTGTATGAATTGTATATTTTTTACGTATTATGTTTTTGTTGTTGTTGTGGTCAAAAGAAATGTATTTCTTTCTGTCCCATGCTATTTAGGAAAACCTGTCTTGAAATGGGTGATGCATTACGCTAATGAGAATGTATGTTTGCCAACAGGCGTTCTCCGTCAGTATTACAATGACGACGCAGTGTCGTGGGCATGGGTGCGGCGCGGTCCGTGGGGGTGTCTGCTGGCGTGGCGTGAGGGTACGCTGCCGAGGCGGCCGGCGGCTCGGCTCCCACTGCGAGGGCTCCACCTCAGGACTGCCACCCTGCCTAACGCCTTCCAGCTGTCGAGGCTGCGCGACGACACCGCCGTTGCTACGTTTCAGGTAATTTGAATGCCTTTTGTCTGTACTAATAGAAGAATTGTATTTTTGTGTGTAGCGTCGGTGAGTAGTGTGGACTGTTGCCCTCCTACCGGGAGGGCTGAGGTTCAAGTACAAAGTACTAATGTGTTTCCGAATTTTCTAAAACATATGTACTTTATCCGTCGCTCTTACGGCGAAGGAAAACATCGTGAGGAAACCTGCGCACGCCTGCGAAAAGATTCAAAGGTTTTGCGTGAAGTCGTCCAACCCGCACTGGGGCCCTATAACCTACCTTGGCGTTAGTTAGTTAAAGTATATACAATGTAAGATATTTGGGTACTTTAGGTAATTATAATTGACGACCCATTTGGTGTAGCGGTTGAGACGTCGGCTACAACACCAAGGGTTCCGGGTTCGATCCCCGGGCAGTACAAACATTTGTGTGCATGAACATGTCTGTTTGTAATGGTCTGGGTGTTTTCTATGTATAACATGTATGTATTTACAAAAAAAATAATTATATAAGTATATTTATCCGTTGTTTAGTACCCATAATACAGGCTTCACGCTTAACTTGGACTAGATGGCGTTGTGTGAATGTCAGTGGATATTTATAATATTAAACGGATGCAGTTAAGTAATGGTATCTGTGGATATGTGATGATAGGTATATTTTACCCAAACAATTTAACATGGTAGCAAAAACTAAGATAAATCACGATTTCGTAAAAGGTTTTATCGTTTATCGAACAGTTTTACCATCGGAATATGGTAATGTTATCGGGTACAATAACATTATCTTGACGGCTGTGACACCAATCCCAATCAGATATGATACAACGCTGGGTGTTGGTGTACAAATCAGTTTTAAAAAACATATCTTCCTTACGAGGTATAAGAAACCGTTTCGTGTAATGATTAAGAAGTATCTTATTATAAGGGTTTTGTAGTTAACAACTTTGCTTATTAGTTATTGCCCATAAGTATTAGTAGTTCGCCATTAATTTCGGGAAAAAGAGTTAAGCAAAAAATAAACCAGCTTTAAAAAATATTTAAAGTTTAAGTATAATATGCTTTTGTCTATGGAGCGGATGCCTTCAAAGAACAAAACTTTATTTGTTTTAAAAACAGAACAGCCTGAAATTTGAAATTAAAAGTAAATTTACTGCAAGATTATATTTATCTCGTACCTACTTTATCAAAGTCTTCTCGAATGTATCATATGCATTTTTTTGACTAGACGAGTATATCTTTCAAACAACAAGCCGCTTCGTTAGCTGTTTTGTCTATTGTCACAAATTCCATTTGATAATAAAACAATAAATCACGATAGCATTACAAATAACAAGACACGCCCTAAATGTAAATCGATACTAATTTACATTAGCTATGACACAGGCTCGTGCGTAATACGTACGGCATAAACACTTCCAATTTGTGTCTGATCTGATTAAATCATGGTCTTATATGGCTCGTGACATAGTTATGTCATCATATTGTAGGTATTTGTTTAAAACCCTTTTTTTGTATCATAATTCAATAATATACTATAGAACAATTTTATCGCAATCAGCATGAAGTCCCACTTAGGCTCGGGCAAAAATAATCGATATATCAAAATATAGATAAATATTTCTAAAATAATCAATAAATATCGACGATATTTATCTATTATTTTATTGAATATATCGTTTTTTTTTCAGTATCAAAATCGATATAAAATTGGTTCGTTATAGTAAAATAATCAGTATTTACGACCAATGTGGTACATTTACGCGATTAAGATGTTTATTAAGTTAATAATGAAGTCATATCCGTTGTATTGTATTTTAAAAGAAAATAAGTCAGAATATCTTTTTTTTTAAATAAGAGTTGCTTGAACTATTCTTTAAAATATGTGTCTAGTTTAACTCTGCATTCGTTTAGGGTATTCGTTTATTCATGCCTGAACTGTAGAAATATGTTGGATTCATTTAAAGTTACAAAAAAAAACATTTTTATAAAAATATCGTTGTTTTTAACTCTCGATTCGATATATATCGATCTATTTTTTCCATATGCCCATCCCTAGTCCCTCTGCACATGGCTTCCCACAAAGCGGGGTTATGGGGAGGTCTGGGGTTGTTGGTTCCAATCCCACTTGGAGACCGCATAGAAAAGCGTATTTTTTCCTAGTTTGGTTAGGATATTGCAGGCCTGAATCACCTAATTGTCCGAAATGAAAATTGAATCCGTGTTTTGTAGGGCACGTCAAGTCATCCACATATTTCAAGTATACTCTTAAATTTGTAAAGTCATCGGTCCCTGTTACAATTTAGTATAGTAAAAATATCCACTGACATTCACACAGCGCCATCTAACCCCAAACGTAAAGCTTGTTTTATGGGTGCCAAACAACTGATATATTTTTTTTTTGTAAATACAAAAAACCTTTTATCCGCTACACCAAATGGGTCGTCAAATAGTAGTTCCAATCCACCAATGGCTATGCTGTGTGGACGGCCTGGTCTCTGCAGAAAGACGATTTAGGCTGATGATGATGTCGTTGAATACCACACGACATTGTCTGAAATTATGTTGCATGCTTGGGTTGAATTAAAGTCTCGCACACGACACGTGCAGTTTGTGACCAATTTGCATATTCATTGGTCCATCTGTTAACTGGAATTAAATGGGGCCTTATGAATGATTAGAGGTGTATGGTACGAAAAATTTGGTAGTCTGTTTGTTTAGAATTTAACTTTTATAAATTGTTATACTGTCATTTATTTTATTAAATAAATGAAAATATGGAATAAAATTTTCAAATATTCAAGATTGTTTTGAGAGGATATATAATAAAGCTGATAAAATTACCTATGTAATTCTTATAACACACAAATAAAAAAAATAATGATCTAACCCAGTATTAGGAACATAGTTTATTATATATTATACAAAAATCCCTTATCATATTAAACGGGTACGGAGTTTTTGTAACTCTTCAAATCAAGTTTGGGCTACGTGATTTGGTCGAGAGACTCAAAGAAACAACAAAGACACTATTTGAATAGATTTTTAAGAGTCCGTAATAAATCTATCATTCGCGTTTAGTGGTATTTCATCGTTTCTTCAATAAGTTCTTTTAATACAAAAAGAGTAGAAGCAAGTACAAACGGGCAAGTAAAGCCGCGTACAATAACGTGTTATGCGTTTATTGGCCGGCAAACGCTAGTGATCGTGACCTCGGGCATAACGGAACACACCGACTAGATAAACGGGTATCCGTTTGCTTTCGTTTTCGTATATACGCTTTCACTGGAAGAGGATGTAGCTATAATAATTATTTAGGAAGAATAAAAACAACAAATATATTTGAACAATGACCACTTTAAGTTTGACTTGTATTATAAATAAATAAATAAATATAAATAAATATCCACTGACATTCACACAGCGCCATTAGCCCCAAGTTAAGCGTTAAGCCTGTATTATGGGTACTAAACAACGGATAAACATACATATATACATTTTTTTTTGTAAATACATACATATTATACATAGAAAACACCCAGACCATTACAAACAGACATGTTCATGCACACAAATGTTTGTATTGCCCGGGGATCGAACCCGGAACCCTTGGTGTTGCGGCCGACCTCTCAACCGCAACACCAAATAGGTCGTCGTTATGGGCATTAGGTCATGAATTATTTACGAATATAGAAATAAATTTTAAACATATATAATTTTCTATAAATATACACAAACATAGAAAACACTCAACAAAGAACAAACACAATACGTTGGTCACACAAATGTTTGCTTCTTTAGTATGAATGGTACCGACTATCCGGCAATTACCGAGTCTTTAACCCGGCGTCATGGGGGCTGAAAAATATAAAAATAATATCCTAACACACATTCTTAACCACCACCTTGGTAACTAACTAGTTGAGAATGTGTAAGATCTAGATACAAGTAAACGATGATAAACATACAAAAATAACTTTTTTATGTAGGTAAACATTTAAATCAGAATATAAGAGATCATCAGAATAAACAGCGGATTTCAGCTTCTTCGATTTAGAAGCTTTTAAGTTATAAAGTTTAAATATTTTCATACTTTTGTCTCATTGATATAAAACAATTTTGGTGTTTAATAAATTTGGCAACTTGCCATGTACCATCATATGTGTGTGAATATGTTAAACTAATGATTAAAAACTGTTTTGAGGATAAGAAATCCTTTATTGAAGGTGGTAAATATTCAACATGGTCGGTGCTTATCTGTCCCGGAAAATCAAAATTAGTGTAGCATTAATAAAAAGGATACAAGGTCAACACAATTATTAATATGTCGGATTGTTAGTCTGTCATGGTTATATTGTCCTGTTCTGTGTTCTTCGAAACCAAGTTTAATAACTAACTAAAGCTTTATGCTTTTATATTATAATATTTCTGCAAACATTTGCAATTGTAATATGGTTACTAAACAACGGATAAACTTACTTTTTTGCTAGTACATATCTACATATTATACAAACTTACTCATATATACTTTTTTATATAACAGGCAAACGAGCAAACAGCTCATCTGATGGTAAATGACACCGCCGCCCATGTACATTTGCAATACCAGAGAACACTGAAATGCGTTGCCGGCCTTTCAAATGTACGACCTATCTCCCCGTATGACAGTTACTTCTAACATTATACCTATTCAATTATTGAAACTATCTAATATACCAACGATCATGGTCATGGACACTTCGCATTGTTACACTAGATGGTGAATTGTTCTGTGACAGTTTTGTAACATTGACAATCAGTTCATCAGGTTTAGAGGCCGATGCCAGTGGTAAAACCGCCACTCGGACCGCTTTGTTCATAGAAGCAAAACCGCAGTATTGTAGGTACATTGTTCGTATATTAAGTTTATTAGAACATTTTGAAATAATACGTCGCAATTCAACAGTTATGTTTTATAAGGTCATTTAGTCAGGACTAGTGGTTTTCAAATTGATTAGGTATACGTATTGTTTCAAATTGGAGCAAATTTTGATGGTATTATTGTAATTCTAACATAAACCTTTGCAATGATAAATTTGCCATCAGTTATTTAATAAGCAAGGAGAGAGATTGTAGCAAATAAGTATTACGCTGGTAAACAACGGACGGTTAAATACATGTAACGAATGACTTGGCTATTATATACGATAGTGGTGATGATTGTAGCTCATATCATAACATGCCAGAATGAAAGCGTGCGTCGTTATATATTAAAGTTGTCTAGATAATAGTGTTGAATCAACAGTTGTTTTCATATTGTCACTAGTAACCATCACAAATCGTCAAAAGACGTGTAAATATTACCAATTCGAAAAAAGAGGTGAAAATAGAAGAAGCCATCAAATTTCGGACCCAAGCCATCCTCTTAAACCGAATGAAGACAGACCGTGTATGATAAGTCATTGAGGAAGGCAGTCTTAGTCCAACAGTAAACTTTATTTAAGACTGAAAGCCATCTGCGCTTGCCAATTGCCCAGTGAGGGTGTAAAGGCCGTAGCAGATGCCAAGAGCAATAGTCAGTTCGAAAAAAAAGTTAACTTTACTGCTGATGACTACATTGCATTATATCTAAGTAGTAATAAAATACAAATAACAACGTCAAATGAGATATTAAAATGGATTTATTGCTAGGGAGGGTTTTAGTGTCATCGCAATAACTTTGTAACTAATATCCATATTATCGAGAAATGTAAGTCCCGATTGATCTATGATACAAGAGAAATATACACAAGCCTATTGCAATTTGTAAGCACAATAGCGAAACGATCCGCAAAAAGTGCGCTGTGGCCTCGAGCGAACTTTCGTTTCCGCGATAAAAACTAGCTTTTACGATATCCGGGAAGCATTTGTGAACGATCCAAATGGATACTATGGATGCGTTTTTACGCTCTGCAATATTGCGTGTGGATTTTTTGCTTTGATTTTGCAGGAAACTGCAGCGGCAGTTTTTGCAAGTACGCACTCTTGTTTAAACTAATTACGAGTGTGTCGGTTAATTAATGCAAAAAGCCTACGGAACTGCACATTTTGATTTAAATCGTACCCACTAACCTGAATACGAACTATTACTTCCCCTATGATTTGGGCAGTCCTAAATTATAAGGGAAGTCTTTGATTAATCATAAAAGTAGACATTTAATCGAATATTAAATGACTACATTTTATAATAGAGAACTTGTATAAATGTGCAATAAAAGCAACAGCTAACTATGATTATCGGGTTTCGGGTTGTAGGATGAGTGTGACACGCACTGAAATTACTATGTTTTAACTTGTGGCAGTTAACGGCACTGGGGGGTTACCGCTGTCTCTCTATCTCTTAAATCAGTATTACTATAATGATACGTCAGCATTTTGTACCAGAAAAGGCAAAGTAATATTTGTCCTTTAATAAATGGTTGTTTGCAATTTTGTATTTGTTTTTTTTTGTAAACAATCTCCTTAAAGAGTACACCACCTAATGAAACATTGATGTTATCATTGGATAACTGAATACAAAGTTTGGTTAAATAGGCAAAGCATTGGACGTAATGGACGTAAGAAAATAATTACCACCTACCAATATTGATTTCCCTTAACAATGATTACAGCTTATTTATCGAAAAAGGCTATAGCCTATATAACATCACGCTTAGTATAATGGAGTGGAGTAGCAATAAGGAATGTTAAAAAATGGGGGATGTTTGCTGCATTTGCGGAGTAAAGGGATAAAGATATGAATTTATAAACTGAATATGATAACGTGACCGATATTAGGCCACTTCGATCGCCCTTTCATTTGCCATACACAGGTCCCAGAAACCGCACGAAGATGGACAATTCGGGCAAGATACTAGGTGTTCCATTGTCTGAGAGGCACCAAAGTCATAGAGATGGCTTAAAGTGGACTGCTTCATATTTACCCTCCTTATCTCTTTGTCTGTTGGTACATCTCCAAGAGTCTTCTAAAAATAGATCTTGAATGATGTTTCGATGAGCTACAATTGGGCGGTTATAAAGTTGGTCCTTCGAGGCGGGTGCCCTACATAGATTTTTAATTTAAATCAGGGAATGTCTTTATCTGTATTTACAAAAAAAAGTATGTTTATCCATTGTTTAGTACCCATAATACAGGTTTCACGCTTAACTTGGGGCTAGATGGCGTTTTGTGAATGTCAGTGAATATTTAGTTATTTTATCTGTGTGTAACAGGTGAGATGAGCGTCATTTAAGGTTCGTCTATCTATCAGTATCTGTGACTTAACTATATTTACGACACAAGTAGGCCACTGAAGTATTAGTATTTTTCGTAATCGTGATTACAATTATTAGAAATTGAACATTTGGTTGCTAACTTATGACATATTCCATTATCAATGTCATTTATTTGACAAATGCCACGCGCTCTCTGCGATATTTCATTTTAATAATTATTATATTTATTATTTATTTATTGGATATGAAGCAATGTTGTTTAATGTGTGCGCTTTTTTGTTTAATCTTATGATGAAGATAAGGTAATTGAACGGTTGGTACATTAAATAACCTAAGTAAATCACACCTTTCTACAATACTGTTTAATAGTGTACCAAGTTTTAAGAACCATTTCATAACGCGCTAATATTACTTTCGGCATGTTGGGCAATCACAATATCCGTTGGTGTCACGTTTTATTATTTCGGCTTAAAGGAAGCTTAAGTAACGTCTTGCGAGACCCCTTCGTATAGCGACATTCTCACGATTCGCTCAATTTTATAGACCTCTATAAAACGAAAGGCCCGTAAATCATCGCCTTTTGTACGAGGCGACCTTTTCATGTGGCTGTTTAACATATAAAGGGCTAGATCGCGAAGGTGTTGACACATAAAGAAATCACGTCTAAAGAGTCTCAAGAACCCGATCTTTGGATAAAAAATGTAACCGAAGCTAGTTTCCCGTTCGTAGACCTTTATTATTACATTACAACCCCAATTATAAGAAGATGTAACTAACGCCTTTTTGTTGCTCGCGCGGTCAATAATACCGGGATGGAGCTAGCCCCGTTCTTTTGTGATGCAGTTTTAAACTAAAAATTGTCGACGCCATAATAACATAACTATTTTCTATTGTTGCAGACATGCAATGCGACGGAATACGCCAAATGGGTGCGCGCACTATGCGTCGAAATACTGGGGCAGACACCGCTACCACAGGTCCGTTTCCTGGACGTCCTGTCTGCCGCGGACACAGCAAAGGAACCAAAGAAAGAATCAATTTACGAGACTCCCTCGTGCCCTCCCAGACCGCCTCCCAGAGCTCGCCGGAGACTGCTGACCTCTACAGAGACGCACCTGCCCCCGAACAGGGACCACTCGCCCGCCGCGACGGACGAGGGCATCGTCGTCGAGGACGACGACTACGACTCATCGTCCGATCGCAGCCTCGACCTCACCCTCTCCCTAGACGCTTTGAAGACCACGGACGTGGTCGACGCGCCTGTGCGGAAAGCGGAGGTCATCAAATGCGACAATTGCAGCAAATTGAACGCGCAACACCACACGCTGCCGCGCGCCGCACGTTCCGGAGAATCGGAGCAAGGTCGCCATCGTTACCTGAAACGTTGGAAGGGGTCGGCGGGAGCCGCGGGGCGGGGGAGGCACGCGATGGAGGCGGCGAGACGGAAAACCGCATCGCTCGAGAGCCGAGCGAGGTCTTGTTCGCCTAATGCTCACGAGGCGGTTGCGAAGTATGTGCCGGTGCGGGAGCGTAGAGCGATATTTGAGTCGTTGTCGCGGAGTGGTGTCGGTTTGGCTAGGAGTACGGAGCAGTTGTCGCAGGTCGGGGAGAGGGCGCCGAGGCGGGCGGCGTCGCTGCATGACCTGCAGGCGCCGCCGACGCGGTCGGTGAGCGACTTGCGGCAGTTCTTCGAGGCGGTGGCGCGCGGCGCGGGGGGGCCTCAGCGGCACAGCGCGCCGCCCAACCCCGCGCCGCGCGCCTTCATATCACTCACGTGCGCTTGAAGCTGTACATAATGTAGATACGATGGCGTTGACCGCCCACTATCACAAGTCGTTCGTTTTAAGACTGTTACAAGTATTGTTATAGATATAATATAATAAATGAAATGTATTATCTATTAGTTCCGTGGTTTTATTGCTCACTGATTACAATAGCGGTAGGTTTGGAGTGCATAAACGCAGCGATGTAATGTCGCAATAATGCAAGTGCATTGCGTAATTTAATCGAAACCGATATTAGTTATTATCGTTGCCAAAGCTTTGTTTCTAGCCCTGACACGGCAGTGTAGTGTAATAGCATTTTGTTTTGACAGCAGCTGGTGAAATGTCGCTAGTGTGACTTAAAGGTCGCTCGGGCATTCGCTCGTTATTTATGCTCTTACAAAACATTGGAGCTGCATACACCATAATCATTATGTGTGTTTGTTTCGCCACGTGAGCGCGCTCCCATTGTGGTGAATCAATGAGTTAGATCATTTTCTGTGTAACACTTAATTTTTTGCTTTACCTACTTGGTAAGCGAGCTGTAGACTGGTTAATTGATCTATTTTTTCGCTGATGCGAATGAGATGCGATAGAATGTTGCTCATTAGTCTGTCTAATTATCTTGTGGCAAATCGGAAATACGCAAATAGTGCATTAAGCTTGTTAAAATAACTTCTCATAAGTACTGAGCAAATGTATAAGTAGAGCAAGCAAAACCATTGTTACAACGAATAAATGAATGGATAGACAATTAAGATACAACATCTGCAAACAAATCATCAAGTACTAGTAAGTATGCAAAAGCAAGCAGTTTAATGAGTCATTATGAATAGCTTGAAATATCTCTCTCATCCTGATAAGGATTCCTTAGCTAATGTTACTAATTACTGATGACATACGTAACATGAATGTGTCTTATCTTTACAAGCTGTTTATCCAAAGAAATCTGACGTCATAGTTATAGATAAACCATACAAAATTTATAAAACTTCCTCGATTTAAGACATTCATTGACACTACAGAGCGTCAGTGACTTAAACGTGTGGACTGTTGCCTTCCGCTTTAAAGGGCATTTGGTACGTGGCTGGATTTGTATCCCGTCACATACCAATGTATTTTCGAAATTATACGTACGTTTATCCGACGCTCTTACGGTGAAGGAAATACCTCACATCGTGAGGTAACCTGTGCATGTCTACGAAGATATTCAAAGTTTGTGCGTGAAGTCGGCCAATCCGCACTTGGCCCGCGTGGACGACTAAGGCCTATACATCCTATACGGGTAGGCTCGTGCCCCTCAATGGTGACGTCTGATGAGCTGATGAAGTGATGATGATTGACACCACCATTTCTTCTCGAATGCCACCTAGATTGTGCGATGGGCTCTCTTGAACTCGTTAGGCGATCATCATTATTCCTGTGCATAAAATTTACTTGACTATCATGGCAAGCTGATGGCACTGATTTTTTTTTAATGTTGAAATGTATAGGACGGTTAAGACGCTCACCTGATGGTAAGTGATACGGCTGACCATGACAGAGCGGCGTTGAAGGAGACTCATAACTTTATTATTCTCCATCAATGCCGCACTGCGCCCGACACCAGAGACAACAGATGTTAGGTCTTTTAGACCCGGTAATGTGTTAACAGATCGAAAACGAAGCTCAATTGATCTGTCAGTCTTCATACCATTTGATCAGGTAAACATAATAATACCACGGTACACACGTTATCTGTAAATAACGTATTCTATCGTGGTTAATTGCAGATGTAGTTAACAGATCACCGTTTAACTCGTTCGACTAGTTGGCGAATAATTGTTACACAGTTAATCAAATTGAACTATTACGTTGTATAATAAAGTCGTTCGAAACTGACGTTATTTTATGGAATTTATAGTAATTTATTATTTGTTATTATAAAAGTGGTATTTATGTTTGCATAGTACGTTATTAACATGAATTATACTGAATTGGAAGACAAGGGCAGATGCTAGTTTTAGTATGGTTCAAATATTTATAGACTACCTAGAACGTATATTGTGTTTCATAGGTAGGCAAACGCTTGGAGGAATCAAACTGGCATTTCACTTATGGCAAGTGGTATTGTCACCCATGGATATTCGGTATCCTGTAAATTTCATGCTAAAGCATGGCTTACATACACTTAAAAATTAAAAACAATATATAATGTGTGAGAGAACTAGACTTACATAAATAATAATAAATATCCACTGACATTCACACAGCGCCATCTAGCCCCAAGTTAAGCGTGAAGCCTGTACTATGGGTACTAAACAACGGATAAACATACTTATTTTTTTGTAAATACATACCTATATTACATAGAAAAC